>CAJVPL010001833.1:0-11519 GCA_910591945.1 Ambispora gerdemannii
TTATTTCCTGTTTTGGTTGACAATGCGATTGGCACGGAATAATTAGGATCACCGAAGTGTTTACGGTAAGATTTTCATGTAGAAATTACATGTACTTGAACATTATTGCGGAATTAAAGGATTTATTGTTACTTCATTAACAGTTCAATTTGGACCAACAACCAAATTGTTTAGTGTAACTTGAGGTGAACCAATCAGAAATTCGATATTATCATAATTTTTTATTACCGTTAGTTTTTTCCACTCAGTACCATATGTTTCTAGTTGTATAATGCATAATACGAATTTGGTATTCACAAAGTAAATTCGTGAATGTAACAGAAATGTGTGAAGTACATTAAATAGGCTTATAAATTAGCATAACGATAAATGATAATGGTATTACATGGCATATGATTGCTTTATTTCGTTTGAATGAGGGCTTGTTGATTCCAAACGACGTTTTCGGGTTGGGGAGGATGAATATATTGGTGAATTTTAATTTGTTCTTCTATCATTGTTCTCGTTACTTTCTAAAGACGCTGATTTGTTCAAACACTAATGTTTCTGATGCTAACCAATTAAAAAGATATAATTTTTATCCTTAACGATAACGCATAGATAAATTAATACATGGACGTACATGTGCTTATCAGTTTCATCTAGTAACGAGCATGATATTGTAGTTATTCTTGAAAAAATCTCATTCCGTTAATTTCTGTTTTGCAATCCAAAAGAAAAATAATGAAGCAAGCAATATTAAATATAATTTTAATTAATATGAAATGTGAATGTGATTTTACTTGGGAATAAAAAAATACCTGTGTTGTAGTTGGAATTGATATTGATTCTATATAAACTCGACTATTTGTTGTTTTTTGTTCGTGTACTCATCTTTTTTATCAAGTTTGTCTATTTTTTTCTCTCACTAGTTTAAGACACTCAAAAGTTTTCTTCGCGTTAAGAGATTCTAAGAGCCGTACTACTGAAAATGCAAAGTATTCAAGTCGAATTGAAATTTACGATAGAGTTAATAAAGTCGTCAAGTTTCTTAGCAGTTGGTCTATTTTCAATAATAATTTGCACCATCCGGGAAAATTATTTGGTATCTTAGGTCGTATTCCTTTATAGATGTCTGATGCTAGAGATAAATCATGACTACGCTCGCCGAATGGTTTGCCTGTTTTAATATCGTAACCAAACTTAAACATCTCCGGACTAAAACAAGGAAGCAGTTTGAAAGCTTGATTTTAACTCATTTATAAACCCCATGTGATTTGCAATGATTTCAACACAATTTCTTTGTCGACTTCAGATCGTATCGGTATAAATTTGTTTTCTTCCTGATCTCATCCTTTTATTAAACAGGCGATATCTTTATTCTCGCTAGACGATTCAACTTTGTGATATTATTACATTCATAGCGATAGCAATTGTAATTTGATACACCCTTTGCAGTAATTCATTATAACCATGAGTATTAGAATATATCTTAAAGTTCAGCGTTTTAATTAAAACCTTGAAATAATGGTAAATATGATTTATACGTGTTGTTATTCTTTTGTCTGTGTTTGTAAAATAACGCAGGAACACATTGTGGACCAATAATTCAGACTTGTGCGTGAGATCAAATTTGAAAAGACGAGCCATTGTGTTATGCAAGCACAACTGGGGATGTTAACCAGTCCCAAAATGGTCCCAATAATTTTGAAAATTACTAATTCTAGACAAATCTAATTGTTTTAAATACAATAAGTAACCCTCCTTAAAATATTGTTATCAATAGATTTATTAATAGTTTATAAAATAAAATTATTTCCGAAATCAGCAAAATTTTATTAATAGTCTATAAAATAAAATTATTTCCGAAATCAGCAATTTTCCTGGGACCACTTCAATCCTGGGATCATCCCAAATCCATCCCAAATCCTACATTTTAAAGAATTCTGATTCCTCAAGACCTTTTATCGCTTATTTTCAATAAGTAGGTCATATTAAAATATTGTTATAAACAAGTTTAATTAGTAACTTGTAAGAAAAAAATTATCTCTAAATCTAGTAATTTGCATGGGACCATTAGGACCACTTGGGACTGGTTAACATCCCATAACGATAAATGGTAACTTTTATGAATTCTATTTATGTGTAAATTATAAAAGGCTCTTCTTTCAAATGCATGTTGTAGGCGTAATGTGTCTGGCATTTTCATGCGCGTAATATGTTAATACACATCGATATCAATATTGAATTTTGCTTTAATATAAACTCAAAATTTCTAGTCTAATGTGTTGTTATAGTAATAAACATAGCAATTAAACGAATAAAATATTGTATGAAAGATCCAAGTAAACTAACATTTATATAAATAAAAACTGCTTTGGGTTGTTTTGCTTTAATATTGTTGTCAATTTATTAAATAAAGTTTAAAGTATATTTATATTGTTTTTTACTTTGCTGCAGTTTTTCTTGCAAGTCAATCGATATCTTTTCATTCTCTTTGATTTCATGTGGTACACTAAAATCTGCACACAAAGAAAATAATAATGAATAAAAGAAATTAATGAAAAATAATAAATGTAATTTTACCTTTGTTTGGAATATACAAACTAACTAACACTTGACATTTCTATACATTTGATATGAATTTTAATCACTGTGAAATGCTAATATGATTTACATTTCAAACTAAAAGTACCTGTCTCAGTTGTAATTGAAATTAGTTTTGTGGTAATACTCGACTGGTGTAAACTGCATTGGAGTGGATTCTTGTTTTTTGTTCATATTTGTAGGAACTCGTTTCATCTCATCAAATTCTTTTAATTTCTTCTTTTCTAGTTTAAGCCACTCAATAATTTCTTCGCGTGCGTAGGAGATTCTGAAGAACCGCAGTATTGAAAATGCAAAGTATTCAACTCTGTCGCATATACATGATTGATAGATATGATAAAGTGATCAAGTTCCTTAGCAATTGGTCTGTTTTTGGAATAGAATCCCAATTTTTGATTTGTTGATTGTTGCTGATGAATTGATTCTTGAAGATTTGCTTGAATATATTCAAGAATATCTTTTGGAACAATATTCTGAAGTCATGGTTGAGAATTTCGCTACGATTAATCAAGTTGCTTTTCAACACATCTCCTTTGTCAAACTCCAGAAATTCTGTACAAAAATTACATACAAAATCTGGCTGCAGTTTTTCAATCCACTGATTTTACAAAAATTCAGGAAACAGTAATCATCTCTTTACTCAAACATGATCTAAATTTAAGTGAGATTGAAATTTGGGAAAAAGCTCTTGAATGGAGGATTACTCAAGCGTCAGATTCTGGCAACATCGATTTATCAGTTTTAGTAGGACAATGATAACAGAATGAATTCAATCAACTCAGTGCTATGCTCAAAATTATCTACCATTAATTCGTTTCTTTCATATAAACTCTGTTAATTTCTATAACAAAGTGATGCCATACTTGGAACTATGTCAAACAAACTTTACAAAGATTTATTACATCATTACTTAGTACCTGGAAGTGAGAAACAACAAGCGTCACTTCACCCATGCATGATTTGCACAGCCAAGTATCAACAATTCTTTTTCGTAATCAAATTAATTAAATTATTCATTGAATAAAAGAACAAGACTGTGAAAGAAATTATCTATTTGACTTTAACCTATTATTACGTGGCAGCCGAGATGAATTTACAAAATTTCCACCGTTTGTGTAATAATAAAGGCCCAACTATTATTGCTATCCATATCAAAGTTTCTAAGAAAATTATTGGTAGTTACAATCCTATTGGATGGAAATCTCATAATAAATATTATACGGGAGGAATAACGAGCTTTTTATGTAAATTTGATTTTAATGATTTTTAAGTAAATATAAATCTGATAATAGTGTGTTTGATTATGCAGATAGAGGTTCGTGTTTTGGAGATGATCATGATTTGGATTATTTGCTTCTTCAGACAACTATTGTAAAAAATTTTCTTATGAGTTTGGGCTTTAAAGTGAAAATCAAAGAATATCTTTTGATATTAATAATTATAAAATATTTTAAATAGTTCAAAATTAGATGTGTAAATGGCTCTTTCATTTCCATTCAGATTTTAATGTCTGTATTTTGTTGCAATATTATCTCTATTTACACAATATACAATTACTCTGTTTAGAGTGGATCTTTGTTAAAGTGAAATTATAAATGTATGGATAATAACAATATTCTGCTAGATTACTATATTATCATTATTTATAATAACATTTTGTAATATCAGATAAAGTAACTTGACAAAATTAAAGCGAAAAACAAATTATAATTCTCTTTAGTAAATTTTTGAAAAAACAAATTAATACTTGTAAATTTTATAATTAATAAAATATTAATATAATTCATATTTTAAATAATAAGTATTTTCATTATTTGAAATTAAATTAAATTAATTTAAATTTAATTTATTCAAAAACACTTTTTATATTCTAATTTATTTTTTCTATTTATTATTCTTGGATAAATTAAATTTTAAATAAATTAATTAGTTTGTAAAATTTTTTAATATGAAAATTCTTTAAATTAATTTAAAAAGAAAAAAATTCTCATTTTCTCTCTTAAATTAGTAAGATAATATATAATTTTATGAAGTTATATATTAGTTAGTTAAATTATTAATTTTATTAAAATTAAAATAAGATTATTGTTACAAGTTTATTTACCAATTATTAATGAGTTTACAAACTTAAATCTGGATTGGAAGAAGAAATTAAACAGTTAAATTAAATACTAAATAAAGGAAATGTATCTAAGTCCTATATCAATTTCTATGAAAATTATAATAATTCAAAGATATAAAAAAATATGGAAAAGTTATAAAAGAGTTAAAGATTAAAAGGGAAAAAAATAAAATAAATAATAAAGAAAAGTTGAGAAGCTAATTCTCTGTAATTGCATAAAGCTTTCCGGAGCTAAGACAATTACAATTAGTAATAACCAGATAATAAAAACTCTTTCATTCTCTTCTTTTCATCATCTATTAATTAATAGTTCAAAACTGTCGGAATCTTGAATCATTCAGGATTTTGAATATCAGGATCTTGAACTGTTGGGATCTTGACTGTCAAGATTATGAATTTTCAGAATTTTGGGTTCGGGATGTTGTGGATATTCCATTTGTAAGTATTAGTATCCTACTATGACATAGTGCTATTCTTACATTTAGCATTTCATTATAATTTTGTGCATCAATTTTTTGCATCCACTAACAATTTTATTCCTAATAATCATTAACTAGAATATGTTTTGTCTTTATTTTTATTAATGGCTGTCTTATTTGCATACTAATACATGTACAACAACTATATGATATACTACTATCCAGGGCATGAATTATACTTTAATTTTCCGGCAAATGTGAGATTCTGAAAATATTTTTGCCTGTCAAATTGTTCTGTCTCAAAAAATTTAGAATTTAAGATATTTGATACTTAGCATTCTGGCTAACCTATCAGGTTTCCGGCAGATTTAAATGCTACTGGAGAAATTGTGCTTTAAAATCTATCTACGATTACGAAAAGTCAATGTATATTATGAAAAGTTCATGTATATTACAATCATGTATATTACAATCTATCTGCGAAAAGTCCATGTATATTTATAACAATGTTCAAAAATTATTTACAAAGTTCATGTATATCGATATTTACGGGCCCATTGCTAATTCCATTCCATAAAGTTGACCAATGATTTTATATTCGTGATGTCATAATGTCGTGATGTTAATGTCATAATGTCATGATGTCAATGCTTAATGATGTTAAAGCCGTAATGATGTTAATACCGTAACATCCCACGAGGGGAAACTAACATTACACAAAGAGAAGTTAATGATGTTAATGCCGTAATGATTTGAGCGTTTTGAAAAACTCGAGTCTTTCAAATGTTTTAAACTTTTGCAACAAAATTAGTGATTTAAGGGAAATACGATAATGAGATGTTGGCGTGAGTTAAGGGGAAATATGATGTTAAAGGGAATTATCGAACGAAAGAACTTTAATAAATTACGATGCTTTAATGCTATATACAAAGTTCAGCTATACTGCCCCAACCATCGCAGCAAGCAGTCTCAACCAAACCATTGAAGCGTCGAGTCCCTTATGTTTTAATATAATAGTATGCAGTTTGGCTTATATGAATGTATACGACGAAGTCAATGAAAAGAATGGATAAGATATAGGATATGAGAATTATTGTGTTTTTTAGAAGGAATGACTTATCCATTTGTTTTGTATTATAATAAGTTAAGAGATCATCGAAAAGAAAATCTATCTATGAAAAGTCCATGTATATTTAAAATCTTTCTATGAAATGTTTTTGTATATTACAATCTATCTACGAAAAGTCCATGTATATTTAAATGTTCAAAAATTATCGTGAAGTCATAATGTTAATGTCATGATGGTAATGTTATGATATTAATGCCATGATGTTAATGTTATACGTGTAAATGTTATGATATCAATGTTGTAATGATGTTAATGCCGTAGTGATGTTAAACGTTTTGTAAAAACTTTCAAATATTTTAAACTTTTGCAACGAAATTACGATGCGATGTTATGTTTGTGGCGAAATTAGTGAGTTAAGGGAAAATACGATGTTAAAGGGAATTGTCAAGCTAAAGAACTTTTGTATATAACATTAAAGCATCGTAATTTATTAAAGTTCAGCTATACTGCCCCAACCATCGCAGCAAGCAGTCTCAACCAACCATTGAAGCGTCGAGTCCCTTATGGTTTAATGAAATAGTATGCAGTTTGGCTTATATGAATGTATACGACAAAGTCAATGAAAGGAATGAATATAATATAGGATACGAGAATTATTGTGTTTTGTAGAAGGAATGACTTATCCATTTGTTTTGTATTAAAATAAGTTAAGAGATAATTGAAAAGAAAATCTATCTACGAAAAGTCCATGTATATTTAAAATCTATCTATGAAAAGTTTGTGTATATTACAATCTATCTACGAAAAGTCCATGTATATTACAATCTATCTACGAAAAGTCCATGTATATTTAAATGTTCAAAAATTATCGTGAAGTCATAATGTTAATGTCGTGATGGTACGTAATGTTATGATGTTAATGCCATGATGTTAATGTGATGATGTTAATGTTATGATGTTAATGTTATAATTACGTATGTTGTAAATGTTATGAATATTTTATACTTTGCAACGAAATTAATGATTTAAGGAGATATACGATGTTTGCAGCGAAATTAATGATACGATGCGATGTTATGTTTGTGACGAAATTAGTGAGTTAAGGGAAATACGATGTTAAAGGGTATTGTCAAACCGAAGAACTTTTGTATAAAGTTCAGCTATACTGCCCCAACCAAGTCTCAACCAAACCATTGAAGCGTTGAGTCCCTTATGTTTAATGAAATAGTATCCAGTTTGGTTCATATGAATGTATACGGCGAAGTCAATGAAAAGAATGGATAGGATATAGGATATGAGAATTATGGCGTTTGTAAAAGGAATGACTTATCCATTTGTATGTTTAGTAAAATAATTGAAAAGAAATTTATGCGTTTTTTGCTGGTGTGTGTGAGTTTCTTTTATATTGTTTTTGACTAAAAAGCTTATATAAATAATTGTATTCTAAACCAGTATCTTGTATTAATAATATTATTTCGTATCGTCTTTTTATGCAATAACGTAATTATCACTCACAGATGTTCAGATAGAATGTTATAGAATAGTAAGGAACAAAACCACGTAAAGTAGATCATTAGACAATCGACAAAAGCAAATGATTATTTACTTATATGTTAGGATACTGTATAATTATATATTAGATAATTAAAGCCACCATGTGTGATAACAAATCTTGAGAGCGTCTCTATGCAAAGTACGTATTATGCAAAGTACGTATTGATCAGATTTTGAGAGAGAAATTTTCTCTTATGTGAGAGTGAGTGTATTGAGAGGGGAAAAATGCATATTTGTTATTTATCAGCTGATTACTACGAAGTCATATTAGACATATCACTTATTCTTATCGTTATAGAGGTCATTTTAGTTTGGACGTGTGTATTAATGCTTATGGGTGTGAATTGTATAAAGATATGACCTATAGTTGTTGTCACTGGACATGTCGAACAAGTTACCGAATGTATATGAACGTCCATAGCAATAGGTATTTTGTTTGAAACAACATGTTCGGACAAACCCTATATACATGGTTTGATATAAACATTGAAAAAAAGTAGATGATTAAACGTTCTGTAATTTATATGTAATAGTGATGATTATCGTGATGTAACACCACACCATACGTATTTTTTTTACGTGTTATTGTTATCGTTATTACTATCGTGATGTAAATCATTACTGTTAGTGACACATTATTTCCACCCATTTCTTTTTAATGAGGCGTAAAAGTAAAAGTTGTATTCTCTTTGTAATAAAACAAATAATCAAAATGCTCTTTAATCAAAATAAATATTATGCTTATAATCTCTGTGATAATGGTTGAAAGTCATATAAGTAAATGATTATTACTATGTTAATGGTGCGGACTTTTCAAATTTTTTCGTCTCATTAGTCTTTCAGTAGCCGCAGCGGCGTCAGATGGGAAAAAATGAGTGTGACTTAGTTTATCAATTTCCCTATCTGTGCTAGGATAATTCAAAAATAACGATATACTAAAAATTTAACTCTCTTAACAAAACAATTCAAACTAACTACTCACAAAAATTTTCTCTTAACACAATCAAAGTAACCATTTTCTCTTAACACAAAAAACCATTTAATTACAAAAACATGGAAGCAATCACCAACCGTCAAGTTATAATAAATCTATTCGGCGACCTTTCTCCGCTGTGTATATTATTTAATTCGAGACTTAAAACTGTCATCGCGTCGCGTATCTATATTCCAATTGACAATCAATGCTCGCACTAGTAGTGGGAAAACGTTATACGATGAGGCGCCACTCTTTCAAAAGGAAGACAAATTCCTTAAAGCTTGGATAAATAAGGGGTTGAAAGTATGTTGTGGAGGCATAAAGAAAAATAGCGAGTCAAAAAACTATAGATTTCGAGGCTTGCCGTGATTTGAATTTGAACGGTCGGTGTCTTCAAACAATTAATGAAGCTAAAAAGTGAGAGCATTTCCATTCTGTACACATGCTTAATCGAATCATTCAAACGGAGGGTTTTAGTGAGTGGTTCACAAGTATTTTTCTCAACATTTTTTAAAAGAAGATCAAGGAAGATTTTTGTAACCGCCGACTAAAAACCCCCGTTTGAGGAAGGTCTTACGTGAATCACTCACTGAAACTGTTTGGATAATCCTAGTTTCCTCGATAATAATGTTCAGAAAGATATTTGTGAACCATCCACCAAAAAACCCTCTGTTTGAGGAAAAACTATAGACAGTCTTAGTTTCCTCGATAAGCAAAATATTTGTGAACCATCACCAAAAAACCTCGCTTTCTCGAACAACCTGTGAATTTAGGTATGCAATAGTTCATTTACGTTACGTATTTCCGTTCATTTATTCTTAAATTATCTTTTTTTATTTTAGTTATGTAAACAAAGAAGCAAAAATATCCACATCAATTACAAAGAAACAAAAAATATCCACATCAATTATAAAGAAGACCGATACTGATTCTGCACCTGAATACGACAATGATGCCGACTCTACATCGGACGATGATATACGACGAATTAGATATCATTGCTACAAACATTATCAATGTTTGTGCAAGAACTAGTGTCGGAAGTGCTTTATCAATAATATAAAAACGAGCTCACAACTATTCAAGGATCACCAACACACATGCCGAAACCACTTATAAAAAGTCTGTCAAGGGACGTCGCAGCTAACAAGATAAAACGCGCCTAAATGATTCTTGGATATATCAAAGTACATGTATGTGCATAGGTTAAAAAATTTTCTTCTGTGGTGTTAACAAATTACACTCTTTATAGTGCATTAAAAAAATCTATTAGTAAACAGATTTTCACATCAACTTTCGAACACTATATCATGCCTTAATAAAGAATATCATATAAATAACTTCATAATAATAAAATTCACTAATGTTGATGAAAGATCCTTCACTCAATATGCCACTTTTATCAATGTCGAGTTACTGTTTCAATTTATTAATCGCTAGTATACGTATATTAGTTTTGGCGTTTCGAAACTAGTTTTGCCCAATTTGATCTACAAAGAGTTTCCAAATTAGGGTTTCGGATAGTTTTGAAAAAATAGTTTCTCCCGAAACACTAACGTACACACATGATTTACTTAGACAACAAATTAAAGCCAATTAATGGTAGAGTTGGAACTTCTCCTATGAGGCTATTAAGAGTTCAAGATCTACAAGAAGACTCTAATCCACGCGTTGGTGTAATAGTCAGCTCCGGATTGGAGCAATCCTTGCAATATCAATTTTGGCTAGAGTACCTTTTCTAACTTATAATTGACGAAAAAATCACTTAATAGAAGTAGAATCATCTTTGTCAGAGGTATAAAGCATAAAGTTTGTTTGTAATTGGTCATTTTGTTCCGATGGTTATTGTCGCGAGCACTTGTCAGAAATTAGCAAATTGTTATAAATATAAAATATTTAAAATACACGTCTAAACAATGAATAGCTAAATACTCGGATTAGGATATAATTTAAATACTGGGATTATAATACGATTTAAAGATTCGTATTAAAACAAGCAATGAAAGTATCATTATTTATAAGAAATATAAATGTATAGTAGGTAGGTTTAAAAACTAGGGAAGAAGCATAACTATCCTAAAATTATTTGATCATAATTACTTATTAAATCATAATTAAAATTATTTTGAGCATTATTTTGATTAATCGGAACCTGCGAATCATAGAAGGTTGAATATTTTGATTATTAAGTTCTGTTAAGTTGCTATGTATTGCTGTAATTACTTGAGTAGGAAATTCAATGTTGCTAGTAGTAATTGTTGCTTGTTGTTTTCTTCGATTTCATAACAAGACTATGAACTTGCAATAAAATCACAACAATTGATCTGGCTGTGAAAATAATAATTATAATTTTTTATCAGGACTTTTTCAGATGATTTGTAGACAATATTGTAGAACTGGAGTTGCAACAAATTTATTAATCATTTAAATCTAAAATTGTGATAACTTTTCTATTAGGAGTTGTCACAAAAGCTCCTTAAATATTTAAATAAATATTTGATTTAATTATATTGTTACAGTTGTAACATAAAAATTGTTAATTCCAAAAATAGTCGAAAAACATAAAATATTTAAAAATATTTATATAATAGCAAAAACCCCTCAAATTATTTTCCCTTTTATGATTATTTTTCCATTTATTTTTCCATTTATTTTTCTATTTATATTTATTTTTCCATTTATTTTTCCATTTATGATTATTTTTCCATTTATTTTTCCTTTTATTTTTCCATTTATATTTATTTTTCCATTTATTTTTCCATTTATGATTATTTTTCCATTTATTTTCCCTTT
>CAJVPL010001834.1:0-11518 GCA_910591945.1 Ambispora gerdemannii
AAATTACATCTCTTTATTTAGATCACCATGATATATTTGGCGTCACTAGTAATATGCATCAAGATTTAATTTTTCATTACAAAGATTTACTCTGTTATCAGAATATTATTTGGATGTTGATAATGATACTAGTAGTAATATCAATAGTAATAGCGTTGCATTGTCATTACCAACATCCAATCATTTTGTCCAATAAAAATTACAATAGGCGCATGATTAACATGTTTTCACCCAATAAAAATCACGATATATCACGTTTTTAATAACCAATCAAATAAAAATTCTAAAATTCTGGTCCTGGTCAAACTGATTTTCCAAGATAGTTCCTGGAACAGGATGTTCCAATTAGATTCACCCTTATATTTATTTATAAATTACTATAAAAAATATAATTATCTTTGAATATTTCTGATTTTATTTTAGTTAATCAATAAATGAGCATATATTATCTATCTTTAGATATTTATATTCTCTTTCTTACATCTTATAAACTCTTTTATATAATATAATATTATGTATTATTCACATATTTTTCTGTAACAAAGCCTAAAATTATATAAAATAATAATATTAATATATTAAATACAAAAACTTATTTTAAAAAAAAATTAATTTGTCTTATTTTTTATTAACTTCTTATTATATATATCTTAATTTTCTATTTTATATTAATTAATATTAATTTTTATAATCATATAATAAATATAAGTTATAAATTATATAATAAATATAATTTAATAGCTTTTTGATTATTTAAATTAATTAAAATTAGTAATATAGTCAAATCTCTTTATAGTTCCCACCCCTTAAAAAAGCAAAATTTGGTGACTATAGGAAGAATGTGATTATAGAGGAATTTTTTTATTATATTTATATGTAAATATAAAAGCAAAATAAGATAACTATAGAGGGGTGTGACTATAAATGGATATAATTATAGAGGAGTTTAACTGTATATTAAAGTAGAATAATTATATACAAATAAATTAATTTAGTTATAAAGATCAGATATAATATATAAATTATATATAACAAAATAAATAAAAAATTATAAAATTATAAATTGCAAATATAATTAAATCTTTTTATAAAAAAGCAAAAGTAAATAACTATAATTATAATAAGTTTTTTTTAATTATATCTATATATAATAATATAATAATATAATAATCTTAATATTAATTTTTTTAATTATATAAGTTTGAATTTTTGTTTATAATAATAATAATTTTTTTATTTTATTTATATATTATTTTTTGTAAATATTAAATTATATATATATATTTATAAAATCTGCAAATTAAATACTTTTGTTTTTTTAATATTATTTTTATATTTATACTTTAAAAATCTTTTTTATCAATAATTTTGAATATTAATAAAACTTATTATAATAACTTTAGTAATGATAATAAGATTTTGAATAATTTAATTTAGTTTAGTTTTAGCAAAAACTAAGATTGAATTAAATTTTCAATTTAGTTCTAAAAAAATTTAATTTATAATTTCATAATTTGATTCAGTTTCAAAAAAACTGAATTTAATCTAAATATAAAATATTTATAATGAATAATAACTAAAAAAGCTAAAATTAGTTAATTAATAGTAGTTAAAATTTGTTAGAAATATATAATCAAAGATAATTTTCTATCAGAATCAAATTCAAGAAATATAAAAATCAATTACTTTATTATATTATCACTAATCTGTGATCTTTACTGATGAAGATATTCATGAAATAAATGATAGTGACTATGTTCATGTAAAAATATATAATATAAATCTTTCTAAAATACGAGTTCCAATGTCAAGTGACAAAGATTGTATTTATAATTATCACAAGTGGAGCTTTATAATTAATATGAATAATAATTCAATACATAATGAATTATTATAACAAGAAAGACAAGAAATTCAACAAGAATAAGATAATTAGAATAATCAGTAGTCTGATCTATTCTTTATTATTGTCAAGATCAAAGATAAAGTACAAGATGTCTAATTTTCTATGTTAAATTATATTTATTTAAATACATATTAAAGTAATACAGATCTATAAGATTTGTAATAATGTAAAGAATCAATAAAATAATAAAGTTATAATATGTGTAATGTCAAGAAATGATAAACATAATACAAATTAATCCAAGTATTACAATTGAAATTAGTGAAACATTAGTATTTTATTAAATAAATTAGATGAATTAATAATCAAAATTAAATAGATTAATAATTTGAAATCAAGAACTAATAAAATATAATAACTAATAATTAATAAAAATTGCGTAATAAATAAATAAAATGATTGGTAATTTATAGTATTACTAGATGTAAATAAAAGATAAATAAATAAATAAATAAATGTTTATAAATAGAAATTAATTGAATATCATTCAAGATTTGATAATATCTCATATCAGGTGATCAAGTAAAAGAGTGAATGGTGACAATATTACTAATAGAAGTTTAATAATTATTAAAATGCAAAAAGCTAAAATCTCAAAACTATATTTATAATTTGTTAAATACTTTATAAATATAATCTAAAAGCATGTATTAATTATTACTTTTAAAATAATATTATAAAACTTATTTATTCTTTGTAAATAAATATAAAAATTGGTTTGTTAAGAATTGACAAAAGATAATTTGGTCTGATGAAAGCAAATTTAAGTTATTCAAATTTAATGAAAAAGAATATTATTGAAAACAGAATAAAAAAGTATGTAAAAATATATTATAAAACTAATTGTAAAGTATGATAATAAAAGTATAATAATATAGAGTATTTTATTTGAAATAGTATTAAAAATTTTGTTAAATTAATAGCAAGATGGATACTGCTCTTTACAATTAATTCTATTCAAAAATCTTCTATAAATAATTAATTATTATAATCTCAATAGATCTGATAATGTATTTTAATATAATAATAACTCCAAATACAAAACAATTTATATTTAAATCTGGCTTTCTGAAATAATATCAATGTTCTTGACTGGTTCGCCCAGTTTTCTAATCTTAATTCAATTAAATACTTGTGAGATAATATGAATATTATAATTTTTTTATATAAAAAGTTTTGTTGCAATTGAGAAATTCAACTTCTCTATATATCCATCTAAAATATAGATTCAAAATGCATGTTCAAATAAAATTTATTATTTCAGAAGAAAACAAATGAGTTTTGATTTTTTATTGTTATGATTATTATTATTATCATTATTATTCCATCATCCACCAATTACACCTTCTTATATATTTGTATTATTTGAAAAGAAAGAGGACATAGTATTATTATTGCTACTGTTATTCCAGTTCTTTAAATAGTATTAGTATTTTAAGAGTTTAAGGCTTTTATCTATAAAAAGCAACAATTAAGAAATTTCCCAGAACACCCACCTGAAACACATAATTTCCCCCAAATCGACATAATCAACGATATCCATAGATGTCGGCACAGGCTATAGAAACCGGAACAGATACTGCTCAGACTATTATCCTCTCCCAAAAGACTTTTTGCAGCAAAATCACCCAAATCGCTTAGCTTAAACGTAACCGCAACAGAAAATTATAATCAAGAGACCAGAACCAAATTATTGCATAACGATCAGAATAAATACATGGATTAGATGATGTTATTGATTTGAATTTTAAAACTAACTATCGCTAGAATTTATTGATAAAATCTTTTCAAGGATAACAGCAAAATCAAATGACATTTTTCTTTCCCCAAACTCTTACAAACGTAAAACCAGTTCCTAATTCAATGCACTCGGCTTTACATTGATGCCAAAATTGTTCATGTTCTTCTGGAGTCAAACATAATTCTCCAATGATGCCATTAGCCGGGGCCAAGCGTTGTTACCCGTGTATCCCGTTGGTTATTTATTAATTGCTCGTTGTCAAGAAGAATTTTTTTAAGATTTAAGTCGGCGCTTCTTTTAAGATCCATTAAACTGAAATCGTTGAAATTATTACAAAATAAAAATAATAATTAAATCCTCAAATAATTTTGAACTTACTCATTTTTAATAACCGTGCCAGTTTGGTTCAGAATTAGAGAAAGTGAATTCAAAATCTGAAAGCTCAAAATATCCGCCCGGTTTTAAGAATTTATCAAAGTAAATAATCATATGTATAGAAGAATATGACAAAATTAGCATTTTCTCTGTTATTGGGCATAATTTTCTACGCTAACCACAATCTGCATGTGTCCTATTCGAACCATATCAAATGAGTTTTCCTCAAAACCTAATTGTTCCAATCGCATCAAATTACACTGAGTAGATTGGTTCGATATCAACACCAAAGAAGTGAGAGTTAAGATAATGCGTTGCCATGTCAAGAAGCCAAGCTCCCGACCCACATATAAATGTGAATTACCCTCCATCTAAAACACGAGCTTCATCTTTAGCTTCTCTTCCATTTGACAATAAAAATTACTTCTGAATACATGTTTGAGGATAAAATGGTAACGTTGTATCCGGTCGGTTTCATATTTTAATTTATAAAATTACTACTTTGTTGTTTGTCTTGCTAATCTGTCAAATTAATCTTTTGTTTGCTTGGAGTCGATTTTGAATTTCCCATATTTATTATAAAAATCGTGAACGATAAAGACGATGTTGATGTTGACGATAATGGTGATGAGAGATCATCTATTATTTATCAAATTCTGCTAAAGTTGCAAGAAATTGGTTTCTAAGCCTTATATGCAGAATTGAAAATAAATAAATTTGTCTTGAACACTATCGCTATCAAAAATTTTTTCGTGTTAAAACAATACGTATTTTGTTTATTCTATTGTGTTTAGATTAGGTAAGTTTCAAATCAAGAATTTCGATGAATTACATGTACATGTATTACATAATTTCATATTGCTACGTACGTATCTCATTACATGTACGTGTAAATTTAAGTTTAATGAAAATTTATATCGAATACATTATCGTTATTCTTTTCTTTTTCTACAATTTAAGAAAACTTTTTTATGAAATATTGGATTCACCTAGTTTTGTATGTATAAAATCAATTAATTGCGTGACAAAGTATATACTTTTAATTAATATGATATATATGCAGTAATTTGAAAAATCTTGATATTTTCTATTAACTTAATTCAATAATAAGATTTCGATTTCAAATATTTAGAGAAAAAATTACTTGTATTTCTATTAGATAGCCTGTGTTCTTTATATTAAATAAATTTTAATTTTCTCATAATTTTTCAAATCAATTATGTAACCATTTAATAAAAAGAAATACAGACCTAGCAGAATATTGTAAACAATTCTTAAAATTGAATATATTTAAAAATTTATACACTATATGATATTTCGAATTCTTTAAATCTTTGTGATACAAAAATTCATGCAGTAGTTCTTGATTTTTATAAAATCATATTTTTTTGATCAAATTGAAGATTTTTTTGATAAATTTTAATATTTTTAATATTTATTTAGAATATAACTTTGAAATAAAGTATAAATAAATTATTAATTGTAAATTATAAATATTATATAAAAAATTTTATATTTGTTGTATACAATTTTGAAAAGTTAGCTATTTAATATAAAAATAAGAATCATAATTATTCTATTATTCTATTATATTAATAGTGATTGTCTACTATTAAAAAGGTATTTCAGTTTTATCAAAAAAAATACAATTTTATAAAAATCAACATTTCTTAAGAATCCGCATGAATTTTTTTGATTCTTTTAAATTATAAAAATCTCAAGAATTCAAAAAATATCATAAAATATAAATCTTTAAATTTATAAATTTCTATTTAATTTTAAAGTGCCCATAATATTCTGTTAGATCTCAGTATATGAAAATTGCAAATTAATTAACAAACTATATATTTCAAAGAAAAAAATTATCTAAAACCAGAATATGGAGTTGACTGACTATTTAAAGGTTGATGTTTTGGATAGAGAATAAAGTATGCTTAAATTTAAATTATATCAAAAAAGATATAAACCAGAAACATGGCTCCTTGATATAGTATTAATATTAATCCAGTCCAAAAAAAATCTGTGCCGTAGAACTTTTATAAATATGATTCGATGCAATTAGAGACTCAGAATTTATTTGGTTTGATCTAAACGAGCTTTACAATAATAAAAATGTGCGAGTTTAGAAGTTTTAATTGAATTTTTAGTTAAGTGTTTATCATTTACAGTACAGTCAACCCTCTCTATTGTCAACATGATGGGACCAGGCATTTTTGTTGATATATAAGAGGGTTGATAACTCAGAGGTTAGAGTTAGTATCAATATATTAGTCCAAGTGAAATTTGTTCTGCAATAAATGTTGGTAATAGAGAGGTATTGATATTAAAGAGGTTGATAATAGAGAGGGTTGACTGTATTATAATAAACCTTAATTTCTTATTGTAAAGCAAAAAGTCGATGAGGAATACAGGTTACATAACTTGATTCATCTAGAGGTCAGCTGAAGTTAATATAAAATCATGAAAAATAAAATTTTTTCAATATTAAATAATAACTCGATTAATATAATTACATGTAATATCATAATGAATTAAAACTTTGAAACCTTTATAATCAGTGTTCATTCAAACTTGTGGTCCAATCAAATTACTCGATTAAAAATACCGTGATTTGATTGGGTCCACCAATTTGAACTTAATATTTTTACTAGCTTTCTTCATTTTGAAAAAAAAATTAAATATTAAAATAGACAAAATTTATTTTCATTATAGAGATACATGTAAATGTATCAGTAAATATAATGTTGGTAAATTATTAGAACATATTGTATTTGGTTTTATAAAAAAATCGAATCAAAAAATTTTGTTAAAAACTTGCAAATATATTATCATAATTATATTTAAATTAGTAAAATTATTTGGAATTTGGATAGCAGTCAGCTTGGATCGCTAATTGTAATATATTCTTTATCATATGACTTTTTAACAAAAACCAATTTTAAAAATGTGTATCCTTTCTTAGAAAAGCTGTTTGTGTGAATTGACTTGAATACGTCATAACCAAGGAAATGAAGAGCATAAATCAAACCATCCAATTTTTTTTTGTTATATAATAACATTAATTTCACTTAAACTAAATCATCTCATTATCACCGAATATAAAATCGTAAGTGAAACGGAGCATTTCTTTCATATACTTATTATAAAAAAGGAATCAAATATCTTCACATTATCTCCGAGTATAAATCATAAGTGGAACGAAATGTTCTCTTTACCTAACCTATTATAATAATTTTCAATTATTATGAATTCATTTTACTTCTGATGAATATAATATGGGCAATAAAAAGTCAGTATGGTTAGATTTAATTATGCTTTAGTACATTTTACACCCTTTTCCGATCGTACTGATCTTCGTATTACCCTTATAATGACATCCTTGCTATGACATTTGTTTCGGGATTCGGGTAATACGTAGTTATTAGCCTATCGCTAGAGAATTTTACCCCTGTATGATGGATTTAAACGTCTACTCCGCAAGATTTTCCGATCAGAGCGGATTAAATTTTCGCAGTAGATCCAAGACCTATTGTTTTCCTATAGGCACTGTTGCAGTAATCAATCAGAAATTTACTCTGTAGTTCTTTTCTGCTTACATGGTCTTTCGGAAGACCAATTTGAGGCTCTTTCTGTTCGATTGGGTCATTAATTAAATGTCTGTGCGCAATAAGCCACCAAATATTACCGCTGATCATTAAATTATTATTGTTGCAGTGGCGTGATATTTCTATTGTACATGTACATGTATAACGATAAACCTGTCATTTATATGAACCTGCTTTTTACATATACTGTACGTATATAAGTTTGTCATTTGCAGCTGTATCTTTTTTTCCAGAAAATAAGCCTTTTTCATTAATCTATTATTATAATTACCATAGATTATATAATATTATTTGTCTTTAAAATTAAAAATGGGAAATAAAATGACGAGAAGTTCACGTCAAAAGCGCAGCGTAAAGCGACGTGTTAGTAAAGAATCTATCATGTCAAGTGGTTCGTACGCAGAATCACAAACAACCTCAGAATATACAGCAGATTCAATGGATAAACGTGCGTGTTTTTTTCATAATAACAAAATGTAATGGTATTGATAATGTGTTTTGGGCGAAAAAAATAATTACAATTTATATTTAATAAAGGTGTTGATAGTATCCAGCAACATTACAATTTCATCCAACATATATGGCAAAGTTGTTTTTCTGCACCTGTGGAAGAAGCACTTATGCGGGGATCATTTGTGCTAGATATTGGGTAATAATGAAAATAAATATTTATGCTTCAGAATTAGAATAAATGTAATTTTTTATAAATTCTATTTAAGATGTGGCACTGGAAATTGGCTAAAAGAAATGGCAAATGAATACAAATGCAGTGAATTCGTAGGCGTTGATATTCTACGTCACCTCACTGCCGAAGTAAATCAACTCACAAACATTACTTTTGTACAATCAAATGTCTTAGAATTATTGCCATTTGAGGAAAATCACTTTGATTACGTTCGAATAAGTAACATGATTCTGTGTTTTCCAGAAAACGAGTGGGGAAATTTATTGAATGAAGTTGCGAGGTTCTTTTTCGATTTTTTTGGTTTTTTAATCTTACTTGTATGAGCAGATTGTTTGATTGATTACGATTTTATATTTAGAATTTTAAAACCGGGAGGATATGTTGAAATAGGTATTTTAATTTATTAAATGATCGATTGTTTTTGGATTTATCTAAATTAAATTTATTGTTATAACGAATGTAAATAGAAGAACCAGATTTGGAAATTTCTAATCGAGGACCAATTTTAGATCATATGGTCTCATGTTGTAAGTGATTTATCTTTCATGTACATATCAACGTAAAGTTTCAATAACAAATGAAGAAATAATTCACAATAAATAATCTAAGGCTTAGAAATATACACACAACACGGTATAAACAGTAAACTTCACACCAGACTAGAACTCTACCTCGCCTCTACAAACCAATTCACAGATGTCGAATGGGACCACAAAATATTCTCATTTTCATCGTTTAATGATATCCCTGGGTTATCTTTAGGTGAAGTATCATACTATTTTGTCGGTGATATTGCACCCCGAATTGCTGAATATATGGGTGTCACGGAAAAAGAGCTGATATTTATGTTTGACCAGATACAGGGTGAGTTGAAGTCGTACGATACTTGTATGCATTATTATAGATATTGGGGGAGAAAGATATCTGTATAATGTTTTAATTTTTTGTTGACATTAATGATGGTGTTTTGTTTATACATCTGATGGGATGTATATTTTATAGTCATTATTGGGTAAAACATATTATAAATTTATAAGAAATAGTTAATATGAACTTGTACATATAAACTAATTTAATATAACTGTAAAAAATCTGATTTAGAACTTTTGACTTTGGATAAAATTTTTTGATTTTATATTATTAAACCTGGAATTTTTAAATTATATCAGGTTCTTCTTCAAATTATTTATCACATAACTGATTCTTTTTGGTTTATTTGTCAATTTTATATCACTGTAAAAAAAAAAACAGAATTCTTTTTCCAGAAATTTTCAGGATCTTTTCAGAATTCAGGAAATTTTCCAGAAAATTTAATCTAATAAAAATCTTAATACTGCTTTTTAGCTAGCTTTTATCAGACTTAAATCAAATTAAATATTTTTAAAATAATAATATTTAATCTGAAAAAATCCTAAGAATAAGCCTAATATAGTAATTGAACTCATACTTGAGTTAATTCAAGTTGATTCGAATCAAACTTGATTCAAGTCATAATTTTTCTGACTAGAGTCTGCAATATTTTGACTCAATAATCACTTTGACTCGAGCCAAGTTTGATTTGAATTATATAGTAACTCACACATATAACAGAACACAAAAATTAACTTACTAGGATTTTTATTTTCATAACTATTATATAATTCAAACAAAATAAAAAAGTATTCATTTGAAATCTTGAAATTGCTAATATTTTTTAGCAACAGATTATTTTGTGAAATAAAATAATTTAAATCAAAATTTATAATTAATAGATTTCTTATATTTAAGAACTTTTTTTTAATAATAGATTCAAATTTGAATTACTAATTAAAAATATTTCACTTTATAAAATCTATCTATTTATCAATTTTCATAAAAATCAGCTTAATTTTTATAAATATTTAAGATTCAAAGACTGAATTTATACTAAAAGTATTAATATATGGATTAATGCTTATAATATAGATTTAGTTCTTTAGAGTTTCAGATTTTAGTAAATTTTCTGACAATTTTTATGAAAATTGATAAATAAATAAATTTTATAAAATAGAACATTTTTAATTAGTAATTCAAATTTGAATTCATTATAGAAAAAAAAGTTCTTCAATATGAAAAATTTATTAATTGTAAATTTTAATTTAAATTACTTTATTTACAAAATAATTTGTTGCTAAATTATTTTTAAAAAATATTAGTGATTTCAAGATTTCAAATAAATACTTTTTTATTTTATTTGAACTAATAGTTATGAAAATAAAAATCCTAGTAAGTTAATTTTGCATTCTATTATATGTGTAAGTTACTATAAATTACTTGACTCGAATTATCTGATTTAAATTAACTCATATTTTGACTTATATTCTAACTCAAGTACTTTTTGAGTCAGAAAAATTATGACTCGACTTGATTTAAATTAAAATAAGTTAATTTAAATTCAATTACTAGTTTAATATTATTACTATTAGTAACCTTTACAGATAAAGATCTTAACTAAAACAGTAGGCAGTGACTGCATTGTGTGAAAAAATGTGAAGGAATAAGCAAAGTGTGAAATAATTTTCTAATACTATTATTTGTTAGCTAAAATGCTAAAAGATTTACAAAGAATCTAAAAAACTTTTAAGAATAAAGTGTATTTTATAAGAATAAAAGAAGTTCACCAAGAACTAAATGAATTCACCAAATATTTAAAGTATTTGTAAAGAATTTTTAAGAAAGATAAAACACAAAGTTCTTTTATATTTTAACGAATACTTCACTAAGAAGTAATTTAAATTTACCAAGAATTTTTATTATTAATCAAGAAAAGAAAACACAAAGGAATCAATTCTTCTGATGAACACATAGTAAGTCAGTTATTATATTTATTTAAAGGATAAAAGCAAAGAAACTTTATTAACACTAAGTTAATCAAAAGTTATCTATATTAAACTTCTTACTATGGTATAGGAACTCTTAAATTGACAATATATTTCAATTTTAAAATGCTACTATTCAACATAGAGGCAAAATTTTCAAAATTTGACCAGTAACTTTGTTCTTTATAACAAGTTCTACAAAGTTACTGGTCAGATTTTGAAAATTTTGTCTTTATATTGAGTAGTAGCATTTTAAAATTGAAACATATTGTCGATTTAAGAGTTCCTATACTGTTACCATTTCATCAAAAAAATTTGTAATTACTTAATTATTGATCAACAAAAATTAAGATATATTACAAAGAATAT
>CAJVPL010001835.1:0-11517 GCA_910591945.1 Ambispora gerdemannii
TCTGTTGTTTCGATATATGTATTACATTGCTTACACAAATTTGATTTATATGTTTCTGGCCAAATCTCATATAGATACTGTGCAGTGGGCAAACACTTATGTAGGTTTCTCAATAAAAATGTACGTATTGCTGCTGATTTGCTCGATGTATATCCTGATGACATTTTACCGTCCCAATTCCAGATGGAGAATGAGATATCCCAGTTAATATCATCATTTATTAGCGAGTTAATATGTTTATTGATAGTGTCATTTAATTGCCAATCTACTTTGTGTCGTGTTTTTGATTGTTTTTTAAGGAACTTGCGCAAGTTAGTGTCAATCAATATATTGTTGCAATATGCTGAAAAGTTGAGTTTGCATGTGTCTGATGCAATCAAGTCGATAGAGGGCTTATTACATGCTGATTTTGCAAGTTTGTCTGCTTTTTCATTTGCAATATTGTTATTATGTGCTTTAATTTTAGTCCATTTGATTTTGATATGCTTTTGTTTTACAATATTACTGATATAATGCCAAACTTTCCAGCCTGTTGTTTTAAGCATTGCGCGAGTTGACACCTTTGATGTGTTATTAATCCACTTATTTAATATATATATTGCTGCTTGGCTATCGGTGCATATATTCAAGTTGCAACTAAAAGGAACTGCTTCAATTGCTGCCAAAATTGCAACTCCTTCTGCTGTTGTTGATACTTTTTGTGTATAAACACCTGTATTAAATTCTACATCTCCTAAGCTTGTAGTCCATGCTGCTCCACTGCAAATTTGATTTGTTCCAGAATGTTTTTTTTTTTTTTTTTTGTCGTGTAATCACGCTAAATTTTATTAATAGTGTAATGCAAGATTACATGTTCATGAATTCAGCTCACCCGTCTATATTAACATACAAAAAGATGTGACTAACCACGTATGGGTTGTCGTAATTACATAATAATAGAAATTACTTTTTCGTCCCGTTTGTATCCTATATATTCTAAGTTTGTATGCTTGTCTGCAAAGTAGTTGTTTCTGTTTTGGTTATTGCACGATTGAGAATAATGTAGTTGAGTTGGTATTTTGCAAATGCATTTGTGGCCATTATCTATGATTATAAAAGAGGGAGAAGGTGTTGAGATTCGTGTGTGAGAAATTTTCGAATTATATGATTTTGCTCTTTTTTGTGTATGGCTTTTCTGAATTGTTGTGATATTTTGTTTTCTTTCCCATTGAATTTGTGTTTTGCACCGAGTTTTCCATAAATTTTCATAAGCGAGTTGAACTGCTTGTTTTCCAATTTTGACTATTATTTTGCTTATTTCTTTTGATGATATACCTAGATAGCTGTGTTGTTGCACTAGATTTTTTGAAACTATGCCTTGTAAAAGCAAATTTTGTGCTTCCAAATCAAAGATATCAGATGCTTGGTCTATGAGAATTATGGGTTTCGTGATTTTGGTGAGATGGCTATTGATAATTTTTATCCATTGCTGTTTAATTTGTGTTGTGATCAATTCTTTTTGATTTGTGGTTGCAGGACACGTCCAAAAATGTTGCGTGGTTTCTGGATTTTGAAAGCAATTTTTGCAAATGTTTGTTTTGTATAATTGTGGCCAAAGAGAGAATAAATAATTAGCTGTTGGTAGGTTCTCATGAAAGCTTCTTAAAAGAAAGGTGCGCATGCGAGCTGATTTGGAAGATGTATATCCTGAGGTGATTTTTCCATCCCAATTCCAAATTGTTATTGTCATGTTCCAGTTAATATGTTGAGTGATTTCAGATATTTTGTTTCTGATGTTTGGATGATTTTGCCAGTTGAGTTTGTGTCGATTCTGCGTTTGAATTTTGATGAATTATCTGAGATTGGAGTTGATTTCTGTTGTATTTGAATATGCTAGGAATTGGATATTTGATAATGATGACTTTGAAATTGTAATTGGTGTTTGATTATTCGCATGCTTAGCCAAGTTATCCGCTATTTCATTTGGAATGTTGCCACTATGTGCTTTGATTTTTTTTAGTGTAAATTTTAACGATTTAGCTGATATCAGATATGCTATGTTGTGCCATATTGGCCAGGCTGTGGTTTTCAGTATTTTTCTGGTTGGTATTCGTTGGGTGGTCCATTTTGACAAAATGGATATTGCCGCTTGACTGTCTGTATTGATTTCCACATGGGATTTTTCTGGAATTGCTTCGAGCGCTGTTAAGATTGCAAGTCCTTCGGCTGTTGTTGAAATCTTTTGGGGTAACATGGTTGTTGCAAACCGGATTTCTGTCATGTTATCTATCCAGGCTGCTCCACTCTTAATGTCAGAAGTGCCGGATTTGATTATGGAACCATCAGTAAATATTTTGTGTTGTTTAATATGTGCTAATGTATTAGTGATTGTATGCCAGTGTTGTTTGAGTTCTTTGGGAATGTTGATTATTTGTGTGTTGTCATATAACAAATCATCAAAGTCAGTTTGATTCTTGTTAGAAGGGATCATTTGTGGTTGTCAGGATGTGCATTGGTATTTAGTGATGTTGGGTTGTATTTGTCATTGAGTGAATAGTATGTTTCTATTTATATCGATTGTTCTTGATTGGATTATTTTAAACCAATTGGGAATGTTGCCTTTGTTTGTTGATCTAGTATACTTTGTATATTTGTTTCACGTGACTAGTTTGTTTTTATCTATAAGTTGTTCTAAATAAAGGAGATTTTCTTTTTTGAGAGCCGCTCGATGTTTTTTGTATAGTGTGTTTGGTGCGATGATGTTTTCGATTGGTCATTCGAACCCGTGGATAAGTGATGGTGACCAATTGTTATTTGGAGATATTTTGAAAGAGATTTTACGATCTGTCATTATATTTATTATGTCAGCTATTAAATTGTATCCGGGTTTGCTGGTTTCTGGTTGTGGATTTTCTAAAATGTTGAATGTGGATCAGCGAGCATGCTGAAGATTTGCCAATCTTGTTTTGGTCGTTAAACCAGCAATGTTATCCGAATTAAGTCGAATATAGAGTTCAGAAATTTTGCTTTTAGCTTGTATGTCATCGATATCGCATGTATTGTATATATTTGGATGTTTGATTGCAGCAGTAGGAAAGGTGTTTGGTAGTGAAGCTTTGATTCTAATTGTGACATTGATGAGTTTGTTCCAGCTGTTTATATGGGATTTATTGATGTATGTAAGCATTGTTCTGTATTCGATGGCTGGAGCAATAACGCTGTTGAATATATATATGATTTGTTTGTCTGTAATGTGTTTTCGTCGAAGTAGAGAGCAAATTTGTTTTAACTCATTTGAGGTCATATTGATGACAGTATCTGGTTTTTCATCAGCCCGTAACCATACTCCTAAATATCTTGCACTGATATTTGGTGGTAGAATTTTGATTTTGATATTGTTGTTGATATTTAGAAATGGTTCAGGATGAGAGTAGTCTGGTGTGATTCTTATGATTTCTGTTTTATCATAGTTAATCTCAATGTCTGTCATGTGAAAAAAACTGAGTGCAGTGTTGAAGATCTGTATAGCTCCTTGTTTTGAATTGGCTATCCAACAAGTGTCATCCACAAATGCAAGATGATTGATAGGAAATTTGGTTATGGTGTGATTGTTATCATCAATGTGTTTTGAGTTGATGTGATGCATTATATATCCGTCAGATTTGTGTTTGTTGTTGACTTTGCATAGTAGCGGATCATAAAAAATGCGCCAGAGTATGGGTGAGTAAGTTTCTCCTTGGTCAATGCCATCTTCGATTTGATAGGAGGGACTGGGACCGTATTCAGTTAAAATGGAACTGGTTCTACTGTTGTGTATTTGTGCTAAGAGGTTGATTATTGTGTTGTTCATTCTGATTCTTTTTAGAGCCATTTCTAATGGAGTCCACCCTACTGAGTCATATGCCTTTTTCATATCTTGAAATATAAACCAGGCTTCATGTTTGAATTCTCTTGCATGTTCCATTATATTATTGATTGTGTGAATCGGGACTAGTGTGTTTGTATTTTTTAGAACTGATATGTTATTACCTCGAAGTATGTTGTGTTTTTCACATATATTTGATATTCTGTCTGTTATGACTCGTGTAAAGATTTTTCGTGCCGTTTCGATTAAGGTGATGGGTCTGGTGATGTTTATGTTTCCTTTCCAATTCTTGGGTTTTGGTATTAATACTATAGTCGCAGTTTTCCATTCATGTGGTACATTAGCTTGATCCATGCATTTGTTAAATAGTTGACGGAGTGATTCGATGATTTTGCTGTTGGCATGTTTCTATAATTCCATTGGAATTCCCGATGGACCAGCAGCTTTGTTGTGAGGAGAATTTTGCAATGCATGAGATATTTCCATTTTTGTGATTGGTGAAGATATATTGTCGAAGGTGTTGATGTTAATTGTAGGTAAAGGTTGGTATTCAGATTTCCATTGTTGAAGTTCTGTTATATTGATATTACGTCTTCTGGTCCAAGTTTTTGCTTTAGAATTAGCAATTTTCTCGATTTCTTCTGGATCGCTATGGTAGCCTTCTTCGTCGATGATGTGATCGAGTGTAATTCGATTAGGATGTTTTTCTAGGATGCTCTTGATCATGTTGCCTTTTTCCGTCTCAAAGGCTTTCTCTCTATTGATAATTGCTGTGTATATTTGTTGTAATTGTTCTTTTTTTGTTTCAAATTTGTATGCTTTGCTATATTTTTTGTGCCATGAGTTTATTGTTTCAAGCCATTGAGCTATGTTATCCCGTGAGTTCCAGTTAGGTGGACTGATTGCATCTTTAGGTAAGAGTGTTGACCATTTGTTGTGTAGGTTTTGGATTTGAGCTTTGGTGTTTGTTTGTGTGTTTTGTTTGTAAAGTTGTAATAATCCATGTGTTATTTTTTTTGCTTTGAAAAGATTTGATTCTTTCTTAGTATATAGATTTGTTGTGCCAAGTTTTTTTGTAGGTAGTTGTTTTGCTGTATCTAATACTATATTCTTGAGAAAGTTCCAGTGAGAATTGATATCTGAAATATCTGTAGCGATGTTTTTGATGTAGTTTTGATGCGTTTTTGATTTGTATTTTTCCCAGGCTTTTTCATCAACCTTTTTGAGATTAATTGTTTTGCGGAAGTGTTTTTTGTATCGGTCTTTTTGACGTTGGGTATTGGTGAGAATTTGGTTGGTGTTGATTTCTATGCCAATTGGATAGTGATCTGAAAAGTTTGATTCTATTATAGGTATAGTCAATGGTGTATATTGTGTTGCCAGTGTTGGATCTATAAAAATATAATCTAGTGTTCGGAATATGTTATTAGCTTGCCAGGTGAAAGTTTGTGTATTTGGAAAGAGTGATATGTCGTGGGTGTTTATAAGGCCATGGTTAATGATGTTGGTTGTAATGGGACATTTGTTTGTATTGTTATTATATAATATGCAATCTTCGTTGAAGTCTCCCGCGACAATGATTGATTCATTCTTGATTATGATTTTTCCTATGTATTTTGTGAGTTTTTGTCTTGTTGGATTTGTAGATGTTTGTTTAGAAGCAGGGCTATAGCAACATATAAGATGGAGTGTTTTCTTTCCTTTGAATTTTAGTACCAGATGAAGTAATCTTCCTTCCAATTTGTTGATTTCTTCGACGTGTCTGGCCCATTCATTTTTCATGATTATTGCTACTCCCTGTCCTAGTGTGTGTGTTATAGATGATTCATAAAATGCTGTTAGAGATGCATTTTCTAGATTGAATTTTGGGGTATTGTGTTTGCTGAGTTTGGTTTCAGTGAGAAAAGTGAAGTCGAAATTTTGGTGTTGGATCTAGTCATTGAGAGTGTAGAGTTTGCTTGGATCGTTTATTCCACGTACGTTTATAGTGCATATTTTCCATTTGTCATTGTTATTTTTAATATGATTGATATTATTGCTGGTAATACTTTTGTTGTTATCTATTGCGGATTCAGTTTCATTGTTGTGTATTATCATTATTGGTATTATTTTTGTTAAGTTCTGTTGCTATTGCTTGGTTGTTTGGATTGTTATGAATGGGTTTTTGTTGTTCTATAATGTGTTCTAGCAAGGAACTCAAATTATCGAATGTTGAATCTATGCTGTTAATGCTTTGTTGAAGAATATTGAGTTTGTGGTCTATATTATTGTTTGTTACTTCTGATGGTTTTGTTTCGATGTTGGCAATTTGTTTATTGAATGATTTGTTGATTTTGTCGATGATTTTGTTGCATTTTGTCGTTATTATTGTTAGTTGCTGTTTCATGTTGTTAATGCGATTATTGATACTATCAGGATTTGGTGTGCGATCTTGTTTTAGAATCTGTGCATAAGATTTTTTTGGTCTGTTATTTTGCTGGTTGCTGTGAATTTGATGTCTGGAATTGGAGGACATGTGTTGATTTTGGTTATTGTTGCGATAGGTTGTATGTGTATCATTATCTTGATACATTGTTTCTGTGTTGGTTTCATTGTTTTCAGTGACTATTTTTTCCTCGAATGAGTTGAGATTATTGTTTTGTGCAGTAGGTCGCTGTTGGCGTGGTTTTGAACAGTTAGAAATAATGTGAGTTGAGCTATGGCAATAGCGACAGGTTTTGGTATTGCAATCAACCCATTCCAATTTGTGATCATCTAGAATCAGTTTTGATTTTTTTGCGTTTAACATGTCTTCTTCTGATTCAAAGGTTAGAAAAGCTATTCCGAGATGGGTGTGTTTGAATCAGCTTCGGGGAATAAAACATGATTTGGCTCTGGTTTGATTTATAACATGTTGTAAAGCATAAGCGGTGCTTCTTGGTGGTAAATTTGCCAGTTTTAACTCATATGTTGATCTTGATTTAAGAGTTTCTTGATATGAGTTTGCAGGTATTGTGCGCATGCTATCATGTTTTATCATGATTGACCATGTGTTGTTTAGATTTAATTCGTCATCTGGTTCCATAAATGTTGCATGGGCTGATTTCCATCCTCCTTTTTCGATGCATTTGAATTCTGTAAGCGATCCGATTGAGTTACATGCTGATTTAACCGTTTCCTCGCTCATGTTGACTGGAATGTCCAGAATTACTATACCATTTCTTTTGGTAGGTTGTTTTATTGATTCATCTGATTTGGCCGGTGAAATTGCAGTAGAATTAATATTAATTTCAAGTTTTTTGAATTTGATTAGTGCTTTGTCTCGAGATGTTTTATTACTGAATTCAATTCTGAAGTTTTTGAATGATTTAGGTGATGGATTGAATAGACCCAGAAATGCCGGATCTTTGCTAATGTTATCCAAAATTCATTTGCGTTTTTGACCTAAGGTATTTAATGTTATATTGTCTTCTGGAATGAATGCATGATGTCTTGTTTTTCTTGTTACAATTTGCCATAGTGTTTGCTCTTCGTCATCAGTGAACTCCCCAATATGATGAACTGTTGCATTGCTGAATGTTGAAGATAGTGATTCGTTTGAGTGATTATTATGTATGTAGGGACTGGAAAGCGATACCGTGATGATCTCATCTTCATCTATGACGTCATGATTTTGGAAGACCTTTTCTCTGATTGGTGTTTGATTCTGAGTGGCAAACTTTGGCACGGGTGTATTCAATTCGAGATTGAAATTTTTGTTTGTATTTTCTGTATTATGAATGACATTGGAGTTTTTTTTCTTTGGAATTTGGTTTTTGCTAGGAGTTGGGGGGGGGGGGGATTCTTGGTGTTTTTGGAATGGCTTCTGCATTTGGTTGATTGACAGGAGTGATTGGTCGCTCGTTGTGAGTTAATGGTTCATTGACATTCGCTTTTAGTATTTGACTGATGTTTTGTGTTTGATTTATAATTTTGAGAGATTCGCTAATTTCTTTTTGAAGGGTGATTTCTATGTTTGTATCGCTTAAGGGTGTTTTATTGACATTAATGAAGGTAATAGGAGAAGCAGTTATTGGTTTTGGTGCGTGGTCTTTGTTGAGCAGAGTATTGGATTTTTCTTTTTTGATTTTTTTGGTGTTTTTTCCTGGCATTTTTTTCATTTTGCGCGGGGTTATTGTGTTGGATATTTGAGTATTATCTTCTGTTTGTTTGTTTTGTTCTGTTGGTGTGGTTATTTTTTGGTTTTTTTCATTATATTTGTTGTTTTTGTTGTTTTGTTCCATTTTATTTGTTTTTTGACTGTTTTCAGCCATTTCAAGGCCTTTTTGGCCGGATTTTTTTGGTCTATATGTGCGTCAGATGTATTTGTTTTGTTAAATATGTTTTTATTTCAAGAAAAATGAGCTGTTATGTCAGGAAAAAAAATTTTTTTTTTTCAAAGGATTACTAACTAATTTCTGGAGATTCTAATGAAATCGATTCGAAATTTAGTAGTGCTGAATCTTGATCAATGAATATATCCGATACATGTTGCTTTTATACAAATCCAAGATATAATTTCTAGGCTATACGAATTCATTTTCGCAATATCACTTAAATTCTATTGGTCTAATATTTATTCGCTCGTTCGTTCGCTTGTTCGCTTGTTCGCTCGCTTGTTTGTTTGTTCGTTTGTTCGCTTGTTCGCTCGCTTGTTCGCTCACTTCACGTGATATAATCTTTATCCAATAAGATATGAGATATTTATAATCTAATAAAATATTATGACGAAAGGTCATTATACAACAGTAGTCTAAATATTATTATGACTAATTTTATTGTGCCACATCTTTTGTTCACATGTTCTTTTGAAATTATAATTGATATCGAATCAGTGACAATATGCTAATCATTACAGTTTCTTTGAGTTATATCACTTCAAAATTTTTATTTTCAGAGTTCTATACAGATTTGAATCAGTATAACCAAAAAATCAGTAACAATCAGCATATTTACTGATTGTTGCTGATCTAATATCTATCAAATTTACTGATATCAAGAATTAGTATGAACTAAAAAGAGTCATAATTTGTAAATCATATATTTACTAACTATCCAATAGAAATATACTATAAGTAACATGATATATCTTATATCAAATACTAAATTAATCACATGGTGACAGAATGAATTCTATTGTTACTTGAAATTGCTACTGTTACTACTGCTTGAAATTGCTACTACTACTTGAAATTGACATTACAAAGTTTTGAATTTTAAAAAAAATTTAAAATATCTGTACAGATCTATATTTTATTGCAAATCTGTACAGATTTTTTAAAAAATTTTTCTTTACCAATTATTACCAGATTTGAGGTTTTGTACAGATTTTTGGATCCAAAGATCTATACAAAACTGCGTTCTCAAAAATTTTTTGATGAAAATACTTCTGACAATACTTGCTTAAGCAGAAATTTGATCTGATAATTGATCATGTTAGATTGAAATAGTTTATTATCAAATCCAATTCAACCAAAAGAATGATATGATGAATTACCATTTTGCAAGAGTATGATTTTGAAATTATTTACAAATCCAGCCACAAATATTTCAACATTGACGCTTTATTCCAAATTCTTCCAAATTGAACAAGACTCAATCTTCAAATAAATTCTCTATTCAATAAATAACATTAACTATAATTATGAAATAACATCTATATAATATTTGGATAAATTATATTAATGATCAAATAATATTAGTGAAATTATCACCTGAACAACAGAAGTTTATACAAAGATACAAAAATAATTATCTAATATTGGAAGAAAAATTATATCATCGACAAAACAAAGAAAGACTGAAACGAGTTATAATAAAAGATGAAAAGGATATTATTCTTCAACAACTTCATACTGACAAAACTGCTGCACACCTTGAACAAAATATAACAATTAGTAAGATCAAAAAAGATATTATTGATCAATAATAACGAGTAATAGAAAAAAAAATATTTATATCTGCAAAATCTACCAACAACACAGATGACCAAAAAAGACAGAACCACTAAACCTAATCAAAGTTACCAGATCATTCAACTGATGACAGCGAGAAAGAATCAATATATTGTAATAATCATAAAATACCTAACCAAATGATCAGAAGCTAAAGTTATTCAAAAGATTAATTTAGCAAATGTCGAAAAATTCATCAAGAAAAAAATTATCTCCTGATACAGTTATCCTAAAAAAATATTAACAGATCAAGAAATGCACTTCATTAACGAGAAGATCAAAACTCTTTGTGAATGGATGAAAATAAAAAGAACACTATCCTTACCTTATCATCTTCAGACAAATAGACTTGTGAAATGATTCAACTAGACACTCTGTGAATCACTATCAAAATTATTAATTCAAATGAAAACATATTGGGATGATCACATTCTTGCAACACTTCTCACCTACTGAACTGCAAGACATGACATCACAAAATATATTCCTTTCAAACTACTTTACAGACAAAAAGCAACCCTCCCAATTGATTTACAAATATCAACTGATATTGGAAAAATAAATAATAACTATCAAAAAATCCTTAATCAATGAATATTCGATGCGATCTATTAGTTGAACGAAAAATGATTTGATGTCAAAATCAATATTAAACAAGTACAAGAAAAACAAAAAGAACATCATGATCTAGACCTACTGAAAAAGAAATATAACATTGATGACAAAATACTCATATATTAAAGCAAAAACAACAAATAATAATTCAGAAAATTAGATTCCAAATAGAACAGATCTTACTGAATTCATGAAAAACTTGACAATGAAGCTTACAAACTCACTGATCAAAATAGAATTCACGTTAAATTCATACATGAAAATTGATTCAAACATTATTATGAATGACAAAATAAAAATAACAAATTCGAAGATGAATCCTCAAATGAAGAAGGAAAAAATAATTCCAATAATAATAATACTAATATTAACAAAAGATTTAAAAGAATATAGAAGAAAGTAAAAATAAAAAAATTGAATGATTATAAAAAAAATATATATATAATATAATAATAATATAATAACAAAACAAAATAATAACTAACAACAATATAAAAAATAATTTAATAAATGAAAATACTAATAAAAATGAAAATTAAGTTATACAACACACATGACTTTTGAGATTTAATGTCAACACACAAATTAAAATAATTATAAAAATAATGATAATAATAATAAAACATGAATGAAATGACAGAAATAACAAAATGGACCAAATAAATGAAATAATAATACTTACTGATAAGGATGCTTGCCGAAATCTTTTTAATAAATACCGAAATGCCAAAATTCTTATTATAAGTAGTAATTACTATTGTCGAAATGACGCAGTAATGCCAAAATGGTGCAGTAAATTAATTTCGGCATAATAAATAATTTTGGCATTGTCAAAGAATTTCGGCATAACTAAGTAATTTCGACATTATTAAAGTAATATTAAAATGACACAGTAATGCCGAAATAGCACAGTAAATAAATTTTGGCATAATAAATAATTTCGGCATTATCAAAGAATTTTGGTAATTTTGACATTATTCAAGTAATATTAAAATAATGCAATAATGCTGAAATGATATAGTAAATAATAAATAATTTTAGTATTGTTAAAGAATTTCGGTATAAGTAAATAATTTTGATATTATT
>CAJVPL010001836.1:0-11515 GCA_910591945.1 Ambispora gerdemannii
TCTAATTTCATAATTTGTACTCTTAGTTTCTACTATGGAAATCTTCCCATAGATATCACACAATGGAATGTTCTAAATCTGAAAGTTTCCTTCATTAATTCCTACATGAAAATTCTTTTAAAATTGGTTTCTTGTGTGATTCATATTGAAAGCCAAATTTAAATATTTCATTATGAATAAACATTACCTTTTTTCTTGTGTCATAAACATCCCATCATTCTTCAATATTAATATATGTAATGATAGTAATTATCAAGAGGATGACAATTATCTGGACAATTAAAAGACACCGAATGATTATTATCTGGTTGTTCTAAGAGAAAACATCAATATAGAATACTAATCTTAGAATTAGTGTAATAATTAAAAATTGTATATAGAAGTGCTCTTAAGTCTCTGGAAAGTCATGCTTTAATCTAAAGTTCTTACTTGTGGTATTAATATTACTTGTAAATACACTATTATTTTCATTTGTTTTGTGATCAAACTTCAAACCTTGTGAGAAATTGCAAGTAGTGGATGCTTCTCCACTCTAAATAAGCTGTCGATTTATTTTGAATTGTTTTCTTGGACAGGCCGTATCAATAAGTCCTGTAGAATTGATTTTGTTTCCTTAGACAGACCGTATTAATAAGTCTTGTCAAATTACCTATTAGTATTGAGTTTTTCTATGACAGGTCGTATCAATAAGTCCTGTCACGTTTGTAAACATTTTGATTATTGTTGAATAAATGAGATTTTATTAAAACGATTGGATTCCTTTAGATTGATCAAAGAGACTATTCAACTGTAAATAATTTGATCTAGCTCTCACCTCTGTTGCGGAAAATTCCTTGGTCGATTGATTGTTGTGATAAATGCAACAGTCTGTGCCTATTCCATCCATCATGAAATAAATTCCTTTAGCTAAATAACGAAGGGAACGCAACAGTATTCTTAATTTTTGTATTCATTTATAAATATATTTGTGAGTAATGACTCTACTAGAACGTCTCCTAGAGTTCGGGTCATGCTAGGGATAGGAATCGATTCTCTAGAATCGATTAATTTTGTAGAATTGAGGAAATCGATTCTTAGAATCGATTAATAATGATAATAATGATAAAAATAATGTATAAATTATGATTTTCACTTGTGAAAAACATGCAAATGTTACAACGCACGACAAACTGCTTTGTCATTCAAAAAAATGTTAATATTGATAATAACCAAGAAACTATTGCCAATATAGAGTTTAACCGATATTGATCCAAATTTGAATGATATTTGTGAAACAACAGAAAATATACGTAATGAAGTGGATATAGAATCTTTATGAATTCAACTAAACAAAGTACGTATAATTTCTAATCAACTATTCCAACGAAAAGGAAAAAATCAACATGCAATGAAAAACAAACCAAAGACCAGTTATGTCATCGCTGTCATCGTCGTTATTGCTGTCGCGTCGTCACCATTATCATACTTTATGCTCGAGAATCAATTTTGGGTTGAAAATCGATTCTATCCCTATAACCAAATTCACAGCTTATCATTTCCATTTGAACGTCTATTTCAGATGTGGGAAACTTAATTCCACATGAACGAAATCGATCAAATAGCCATTTGGTAGAACAAATTATGTTTATTAAAAGAAACTGGGAATTTGTAAATAATCTACTTGAGAATCGAGTTTGGTTGAGAATCGATTCCTAGCCCTGGGTCATGCGATAATTTTAGTACCATAGACATGGCAAAAATGTAAGGCGCACGTGATTTTGATGTGATTCCGATCTGATCTGAAATAAGTCCATGAAAATATCCGATTGATATTAGATATCAAGTATTAGGGTTTGGGTTAGAGCTTGGTTTAAGGTTATATATAAATTGTCTTCCCGACATTTTTGATAGTGCACCAAACTAATTTAGATATATGTTTTTTGTATTTTTCGCATTTTTTGTATTTTTCATTTTCTTGTGCCGGATTTGTTTTTCCGAGTTGATCAAAAATTTGCTACATTCCTATTGGTTGCGCAGAATTTTGGCGCATGCTTATTGGTTGGATTGGTTCATCATTACATGACCCGTAACTTTTTTGCCGTGGCTAGGCTGATATTAATTAGTTTCAGTTAAGGGTAAGGTTAGAGTTATGCAAAAAGACGTTCGTAACAAAATTTCACAAGGAATATTTTTTGTTAGAGTAGAAAAGGTGAAATTTTTGAAATTTTGCGTTACGCATTGATCTTTGATTCGATTGAATGGGTCGTAATCATGTGCACCGTACATTTTTGGAATTTTAACCAAACCAAACTCGATTTTCCCTTCATGTGATTTTATGATCAGATTTTCCAATTACCCGGAACATTTCGCACTAAATCAAGGCTAGGATTAGATTAGAGTTGGTGTAAGGTTATGTCTTCCCCATCATTTTTTATTAATGATTAGGCGTAATCGACGATTTTACCTGTAACAATAGATTGGGTGAGTGATTAGACTGGGTGGTGTTCGTTTCTAATTCCTGTGCCGATATCTACGGATATCGTTCAGTATGACGGTAGAGAGGGGAGCTTGGATGGGCCAGTTTTTAGGTGAGATGGTTTTGTATTTAAGTTTTTATGTGTCAGGTTATTGATAATATTCTTTCTATTAACTTCCAATCGTTGCTTTTTCTAGCTAAAAGCCTTAAACTTTTCAATTATAAAGCGCTTTTTCAATCAATTAATCAAAATGCCGTTTAATAACATTAACGCCTTTTCTGAACTAAAGGATCTAACCACAATCAATTATAACAATTTTACAAGTCTAATTTACTTGGAGAAGAATAGTACGCAATTTAATTCTGTGTCTTTATTAGCATCTGCGAGGACTATATACTTTTTGGGTTACATTATGAAGTATTGTTTATGAACTTGTTGCATTGCACTCTATTATTTAAGAGAGAATTTAAGATTGAAAAAGAAATAGAAAACAAGAGCAATATCAAAAGCAAATATAAAAGCGAGATCAAAAGCGAAGTTAAGATAAAAACAAAAACGAAATTAGAATATAAAACAAAGCGAAATTAAACTAACGAAATCGGGCTAGACGGATTTTACCAAAATTGAATTCGGCATCTTCAAAAGGGATTCATTCAAATAATGTATTAGACAGTCGATATCTTTATTTCGCTAGACCATTCAGAAACATAAATTAGTTTGTATATCTACTACGTATAATGATGAGTATTCGAAACCTTAAATTCCATTTTGAGTTCACTTTGTAAAATGATTTTAGTGATTATTTGTTGTTTATTCAAACTTTGAAATGCTTGTAAACGTAAAATAATAATGATTATTTATATGTGTGGAAGTTGATTTCTATGTTAGCATTATCGTTTATCGCTATGTATGTAGAATACATAAAAGAAGCCTTTTATAACTTTTATTTGTACTGTCGTAGCTTTTCTAGCTAAAGGCCTTAAAATATTCAATAACAAAGTGCTTTTCAATCAATCAACAACATTACCTTTTCTGGATCAAGGTCCTATCCACAATCAATTACTGCCATTTACATTTGAAGTATTATTCTAGAATTTAACGCATAATACACACTATTGTTTAAGAGAAAATTTGAGAGAGAACTTAAATATAATTAAGGATCGAAAAAATTAGAAAACAAAAGAGAGACAAAAATGGAAATAAATATAATACAACACAGGATAGAATTTTGGAGCGAATAAAATATACTACATAACGAAATCGGGGTAACACTATCAATAAAGTTAGTGACGATACTTTTTGTGCAAATTATATGCATTATTTTTTGAATATTATATGCTTAGCTATAACTTTTAATAATGATCAAAAAGACTTCAGATATAACATTTACTAATAATATTGAATCATTACTAGAAAAGTTAATGATTAATTTTCGGAATTTGATTCTGAAAAAAATTGATGATGTATTCTAAAAATTTAAGAGCAATGTTTGAAAAACAAAGACTTTTCTTTTCTATAATAAACAATTTATAAATGTCTTTGATGTCAACAGTAGATTCACATTACTTTTGGGATTTTGTTATCACTATAGAATTAAAATTCAAAGAATTATCAATTTGCTTTTGAAATTATGAAAATTCAGCAAGGCAAGTCAACACATTAGCACAGTTTTGCTATGATAATGGTATCGGAACACAAAAGATGAAGGAAAAGCATTGAGTTGTATTTGAAATAAAAGTGTGCAAGGACAATTAAATCTTGATTACTGCTATCATAATGGTATCAGAACACAAAAGATGAAGGAAAGCATTCAAATGGTATTTAAAATCAGCAGAAAATAAGGATGTGAGAGGACAACTTAAGCTCGGAGATTGCTTCGAACGTGGTACTGAAATACAAAAAGATGAAAACAAAGCACTCTACTGGTATTTGAATTTGCTGAGAATAGAATATAATTTTAATTCCACAGTTTTTAATCTCATTTATGATACTGGATACAATGTATTAAAAAATCATTCATGTTTTTCCAAAATCAGACAAAATTTCAGCTTACAATCATCTTGCAAAGTGTTATTTTTACGGAACTGGAACAGTAGAGAATGAATACAAAGCATTTGAAATCTGCTGAATTAGGAAACAAGCACGGGCAATTTAAGTTGGCTGAATGTTATCAGAATCTTTCTCAATTCCAAATCTGTATTGATATGTTCTTAAAATGATATGAAAGAGCCTGAGAAAATGGTCACGATATAGCAGAGGCAGTAATAGAGACATTAACTTCGAGCACCAGTATTCTGTTTTGTAATAGATTATATCAATTTATGTTAGATAACGGTTGATTCGTTCAAATTTTAAGAAATATAAATGTATAAGTTATATTTGTTTGATTCAAAAGAAAAAAAAGTGGAGGTAGTACTAAGTAACCTTATAAAAAGTCAAGCACGTTATGACTTCTGTGTCAAAAAACTGCCCGTATCATGGTTATGCTTAGGAATTTGTCGTGTTTTCCGTGCTTTCATGTTATTCCTTGTGATTCTGTGAATTTTATTTGCTTTCCTTTTTATATGGCAGATAGTGCTCGTCAGAAATAATAACTTTCCATAGATCATATGTAATGTCCAAAATTTTCCAAGCACAAGGAGCGCTGATAAACTTTTAAATTGGATATTCTATACATAAATAATGTCACTCCCAATTCACAAACAATACGAAATCACACATCCCAAAGGTCGGAAGCTTGGACAGCTAAATATGTCCACTGTAGTAAGCCCACAGGGTTCCAAAAATGGCAGGAAACAAAGAACCTAGCTGATCAACTGAAATCCGGCAGAAATCGATCCACAACTCTGAAATAAGACGAAAAGCTTATAGAGCTTGCACAGAAGCAAACTAATCCAGCTGCCGCTGATATACAACTGGAAATGGAAAAACGAAACATCAATGTTAGTTTGAAAACTATCTAACGACGTTTATACGAAGACGAAGGCAAATGTCTATAAAGAACACGGTTAAAACGAGCAAAAAAATATAAAGATTTTGACTGGATTAAGGTTATATTTTCAGACAAAACACATTTCGTCTAAAACAGTCGTTATTTAAGGTCTGCCAGTTTCCTGGACGAAGAAAAATATTCCGGTCTGTTATCCATTAAACATCAATGTGTGGGGTTGTTTTTCTGCTTCGGGCTTTGGTAAGTTAGTCTACTTCCAGCAGAATCTCAATGTCAAATTTACGGTATACAAACGCGGTCTTCTCCCATCCGTTGAGTATCTTTTGGAGACGATTCTAAAGTGGATTTTGCAAAAGGGTAACGACCCTAACATCGTTCGAAATTGGCGAGTCGTTGGAGTAAAACAACATCGGAGTTCTTTCATGACTGCCACCCAAAATCCGATTGAGAATGTTTGGAAGTTAATGAAAATTAAATTTCAAAAAAAAATCAGAACTCTTACTGGATTAAAGGTACATTTAGCAACAAAATGGAATCGCTTACCTGACCAGATGATCTTGCTGCGAATCTTGTCCATGAGAAGTCGGGTTGCGACGTTAATTGAAGCTGAGGGATTATACATTCCAATAAAAACCCCGGTTTTATATTACCCTTTAGCCGATTTATGGGAGTATGTTACTTCTGACGAGCACTGTAAGGTATCAAGTTTTGGGGATGGACGCAATTTAGCTATCTAATATCTCTAGCGTCAAATAAGTATAATAGTATTGACAAAGCGAATTCAGTAATTAATATTGGCGATAGTAATTGATAGTCAAAACGAGAGCATTTTTACCTCATCATGAAATCAACCCACAATTTTTGTTACCAATTAGTGAGGCTATAGGTGAAAATTCCTGTTGCAACTTAAAATTTCAACAATGAAAGTTATTCTTTCAACTTCAACTTTGCGAGAATTATCATGATTTATTGATGATCTGATGTACATGTATATCATAACGATTACATACAACAACAAAACTAAACTATATAAATGTACGATTTTTTGTGGGGATCTGACACAGCAAAATTTTCAAATGGACCGAGACGAAATTTCGCTCGTAAAAATTGCAACAATTCAACAAAGTAATGCTAATAATGAGAAAAATAATAAAGATAAACAACAAAAGGAAATGGAACGACAAATACTTCGTAAAATGGATTTTCGGTTGATTCCGTTACTTGCACTTTTATATTTGATGAGCTTTTTGGATCGGTGAGGAAATTTTAGTAGTTTCTTTATTCATGCTAATCAAATAATCAATGTAATTTTAATAGAGTTAATATTGGGAATGCAAAGTTAGCCAATTTGGAAGCTGACCTTGGTCTACATGGAGCTCAATATAATTGGGCATTGAGTATTTTCTTCTTGTATGTCTTATGAATTGATGTTTTGTGATTGTTTTAACTTTATCTTATTTTACTTATGGGAAAATAACAGTGGATATATTTCTATCGAGGTACCAAATATAATGTCAGAGTTGTTGACAAATGAAAATAATATGAAACATTATTGTACTTTCTTAGATCCCTTCAAATATAATTCTAATGAAGACGAAACCTTCATTATGGAGTAAGAATTTATTCGCATTTATTTAACTAAACCAATAAATAATCGTTTTTCAAACTCACATTACAGTACCTTTTATAATGTTCTTATGGGGTGGAATCACCGCGTTAATGAGTTTAGTAAGTTATGATTTTTTTGTCTCGCGTTTTATCTCTTTTAAGATATGATTAAAATACAAAGTTATAAATTCTAAGGTGAAAAATTTCACTGAATTGATGGTCACCCGATTTTTTCTTGGACTCGCAGAAGGTGGTCTGTTTCCCGGCGTTGTGTTCTATCTAACATTATGGTATAGACGCTCAGAACAAAACTTTCGTATTAGTTTGTTTTTTGCGGCGTCTGGCGCTGCTGGGGCATTTGGAGGATTAATTGCATATGCGATTATGAAAATGCATGGAGTTGGAGGATTAGCAGGATGGCAATGGGTAAGAGTAACTATCATACTATTAGAAAAATAATATATATTTTTAATTGATATAAGTTCCTTGCCGTGCTACAAGATTTTCATTCTTGAGGGTTTGTCGACTATTGTGATTGCATTTGCTGCTTTTTTCTGGATTACGGATTACGCAAGAAGTGCTCGATGGCTGACACAAGAAGAACGCGAATTCGCGGAAAAAAGATTAAAAGAAGATGCTGGAGTAGCATATATTCCGCATTTTGATAAGCGACATTTAAAGGCTGCTTTTCAAGATTGGGTAAATGACAGAAAAATCTTTTCGATCTAACCTATAATTCATCTTTAGCTTTTTGACTTTGCAATTTCATTACATTAAAATTAACATCACACAGAAAATTTATCTCGCGATGGTCATGTCTGTAAACACTGGGATGGAAGCATATTCATTCACATTATTCTTGCCTGTTATTATTAAAGGGCTTGGATTTGAGCGAGGTACTTGGAAATATATAATTTTATTGGAGTTTCTATTAAAGAATGAAGTATCAATGTTATTTGCTTTTCGAATATTAATAGCTTTGTCCCAGCTGCTTACAGTCCCTCCGTATGTTCTGGCAGCTATTGTAACAGTCTTTGTAGCAGTACATTCAGATAAAACCGGATATCGCGGGCCTTATATTGTTGTTTCCGCAGCAGTTGGCATCATAGGATATATAATGATGATTTTTCTGAAATCAGTTACAGGTTTGTAAGTTTTTTCTTCGATTCGTTTTTTATTTCTAACGACAGATATTTAAAGATCATATTTGTTTTAATTAAAAGGAAAATATATCGCCTCAATGATAATAGCTATGGGGCTATTTCCATGCATTGGGACAGGAATAACATGGATCACCAACAATCTAGCAGGGGACGCAAAACGAGCGATCGGCGCCGCTTTATTAACCATGTCTGCTAATATCGGTGGAATTTTTGCTGGTCAGATATATCGTGCGAATGATGCACCGCACTATACGATGGGTCATACTATTTCCGGGGTCTCGTTGTTGGGTGTATTGATTACGGCTGTGATTTTTGAGGTGTTATTGAAGCGTGTAAATCGATTAAAGGTTCATGATCCAGAAAGGTTTACTAGAAATTTGAGTGAAGACGAGATCAAGAATCTGGGAGATTGGCATCCTGGGTTTTATTATACTTTATAGCTTTGTAAATATTAATGAAAATTAAAAATATACATGATTGATTTTTAATCTTTTAATCTACATGTAATTAAGAATATCCGGGTGGTGGCTGCATGTAACTACTAACAGGATACTGGACAATCTGCGGTTGTACATAATGATACGCTATTCGAGGAGTATATTCAGGTAAAGGAGACGACGGTTCCTCTTGTTCCTGTTGAGTTAAAGGAAGTTTTGTCTCTCCTCTTTCCTCCTGATTTTTTCGATCTATTGCTCGATGGTGTACTTTTAATAAAAGGAAAAGTATGAACGCAACACATAAAACTCCTCCTATTATAATTCCAATTATAGTTTTAGTATTGTCATTCCTCTCATCATGTTGGTCACTAGTATTCGTATCACTGTCCTTTGTTTCGTTTTTCGCTGGATTCCCGGTTGGATTATCTGAAGGTGGAACAAATGGTAATGGACGATTGCCTGAGGATGACATCCATTGTACGCTGACATCATTTGTAGCATTGAGAATGAGGATCAGTGGGTACCTAGGGTTATTGTAAGTGTTGTTTGATTGTAGTTTCGAAAGTGCATCCGGTGGTAATTTACCTGATTTTTGTGATAATAATTATTATGAAGAATACAATACTCAATTCTTATGTTATTTGACCTTACCAAACGTGACAATCATATAATTTCCATACGTTGTAGCAGAATGCCAATACGGTATCGACAAATTCTGTAAATACGGATCTTGAAAAGTGATTGATGGAATTGACCAAATAAATGTCTTAAAGTCTGAAGTACTCAAAATTGCAATTGCATTGTTGCTTGTGATCTCCGCAGAACTGGTGTTGTAACCGCCGTATACGAGAATTTTGTTCGGTCCGTTGTTTACTTTATTTGTACATAACGATAAGTTTAGATGAAATTTACTTGTGGATTTTAAATTGAATTTTTGAATTTTAGGTTACGTTTTACTGCGGTGTGTCCAGCGCGACTCGGCACATTTTGTGAATTGGTTGCGGACTTTTTAAAGGACAAATTCGAAGTTAGTCTTTCTTATCTTTAGAGATGTTGATAAAATTGTCAGAAAATATACTTACAGCTAGCGTCCATTGTGAATTACTTGTATCAAATATCCATATCTATACACATTAGCAATGACGAGATTTAATCCAACATCCATAATGCAAAAGTCACAAGCAAATAATAAATAGTATACTATACTTCATTCATTCTAATAAAAGAACCAACACCAGTTTTACCACCCACGTACACAATATAAACATCCAACAAAGTAGCCGAATAATCGTATCGATTCGGGGGAAGAAGCTGTGGATTTGGCAAAACTGACTTCCAGATCATGGAACCGGTATTCAAAATATACATATTGTTATCGACAATCGCGGTCAAGTTTTGAGAATCTTCTGAATCGGTAGATCCGCCGAAAATGTATAATCTGTTGCTAGTGTCGAGTACCATGGATATTCCGCGCCTTGGTAGTGGTTCATTCGTATCAAAGTCTGAAGTTTTTAAGGTCTTCCACTGATATCCCGCCACATTTAGCGCGTAAATATCGTGACTTAACTCAAAATTTTGCTTGAAAGTTGAAGTTTACTAAATTAATCGATTGAATAAAGTTCGTATTTTAAATATTCAAAAATCGGAATAAAAAGATACCATTTCATCAAACTTTACGCCACCATACAGAAACAAGTGTGTCTTATTAGCAGCCGAAGCCGCCCAAGCTAATGACGGAATGACTTTCCCGGATATCGTTAAATTTTCGAAACTCGCCGACTCTATTGCTAAACTTGAAGCTAGTTCCAAAGAAAGTACATCGCTAGTGATAGTGTCTTGTTCAGTTTTACCGCCAATACAATAAATTTTGTTTCTTGAAGATATGTAGTTTGCTGTGTGTCCATATCTCGTTGATACTTTATTGATTTGTGAATGAACTTTATTGAATAAAAGCAAGAAAAGAATAAAATATAAAAATGATGAAGAATGTTTCTTGAAAAATAAATACATTATATCAATAAATAACGATAAAGTTTTAAGAAGTCAACGTACATGTTTTCTAAATATAAACCTTAACGTTAGTTCATATTGTGTTTTCTGCACGACGCAAATAATTTTATCAGTAGACAATATCGAAGCTATATATAGCTTAAATGAGTCTTCAATTAGCAATGTATATCACACACGATCACACATGAATTACATGAACATGTATTTTCAACATCGTGATTACGCATAAAGACGATAAAGGTTTTTTTACTACGTACATGTATCGTTATGTTTCCAAAGTGAATAATCTTTTGAGTTACATTATGTCTTCATACATATACATGTATATTGTATTCAAAACACAACGATATAAATAAAATAAAAAAACTATACAGTACACTATTTCAAATATTTATGAGAAAGAAATCGGTGAATAAATTTTATACGAAGCATAAACTCGTTTTTTTTTGATACAGAGTGCGCATCACTGAATTACTTTAACAAGAGCATGTCGGTTATTTTCTCAATCATGTTGTGCCAGTCTTCGTTTATATTTAATAAAACTATCGCTATGTTATGTACGTATTATGTGGTTCGTTATTTTTTCTATTATTGTTATCGTTGATTTTTATTTGTACATGTACATGTACGTACATGTATATCATTAGATGTTCACCTGATGATTGAACTCATTGCATAATGAAAGTAACATTACACTTGATGATTGTAAAAGTAACATAATTATTGGTGGAAATTAGTCTTAGCGTCAATGAATTTACTGTTACCGGATTAAGAATAATTTCGCTAATCTCTCAATTTTGGTAAATCCGCCTAACCGATTTCGTTGGTTTAATTTCGCTTTGAAATTCTATTTTTATTTCGCTTTTGTTTTATATTTTTATTTCGCTTTTG
>CAJVPL010001837.1:0-11513 GCA_910591945.1 Ambispora gerdemannii
ATTATCGTAAAACCATTGCTCCGTTAAATTAGCCGTGTGCTTCGGATCGTTATCCTGTTGGAAAACGATATTATTCTCATCCAACTCGTAATGCTCGATAGTTCCTAACAAGTCATCATTCAAAATTTCGCAGTATAATTCCTTATCCACGGTGCCAAAAATGCGTACGATGTTACCAACGCCGAAGGTAGAAAAGCAACCCAGATGATAATACTTCCGCCACCAAATTGACCGTAGGTTTTACATGACGAGCATCTAGTGGTTCATTTTTGTGTTTTCAACAATATTCACGACCGTCTGACCCATATATCATAAACTTAGACTCTGTTCCAATCATCCACCGTATTTCTTAGCAAATTTTAAACGCAATTTTTGATGTGTTTTTTTAAATATGGTTTTTTTCGTTTATTTCTAGCAGAAAACCCATTTCTATGTAAAGTTCTTCTTATAGTACTATCGCTTACATTGATTTTATTATTAGTTTGTAATTTTTTTTTGAATCAATACAACGTACATCACAGCTTGTAAAAAATCGTGGGCGGCCAGATTTTGGTAAATCTTTTACAGAACCAGTAGTTTTTATTTTTTTTAAAGTCAGATAACAGAAGATTGCGCAATATTTGATATAACGAGAAGAGAATCCTTCTTGAAGAAGGGCAGAAATTCGTGATCTTTGTTCGATAGTGATACGACCTATATTCATGTAGCGATATGTTTATTAAAATTAAATGAAAAACTATACTAATAGGTATAACTTTTATATATTATTCGAGTTGTGTTTTGTTATAAAATTTGGAAATGTTATAATTTACTTTTGAACGAACAAAAAACGCATCACTAAAATATTACCGTTTAAAAACTATATAACGCGATATTGAATTTCTAATTGGTTCGCCTCGTTACACTAAAAATTCCTGATGTCAATAACCAATAACGATAAGAATGCACAAATTTTGATCGATCCGGTAAAACAAATCTGATTCAAAGCGATGAAACAAGTGATATTACGAGAAACTGATGCATAAACCTGTCTTGGACTATTAATTAAAAATGTCGGGAAGGCAATTTTACATATAATTTTGTTTTCTCACCCAATACCTTGACCTTACTATGACTCTAATCGGATGTAATGAAAATTCAGAATCCAAATTATGAATTTTACAGGTGTTACAAACCAATAAAAATTGGCGCCTGGTACACTAACGCTAATAAAAATGTCAGGAATGCAATTTTGTATAACTTTGATCTCAGCTCTAATCCTAACCCTAATCCTAACCTCTAAATTAACCTTTAACAATAATTTCTACTACCTTAGAATTTTATCGGACATGCAATATTACATATCAAGATAGCGTAATACAAAAATCACACGAAACTTCACACAAAGATAACAGTTACTCACATCTTTTTCAGATACTATATAATGACTATCAAAATTTGGCACTTTTATAAAAAGTGGATATCTTATACTGTCCCGTACTATAAGTGTTCTAATTTTCACCGATAAGTGAAATGTCACATAGTTAGAATTTTTATAGAATTTACCGATGTCATTTCTATTTAATATATTTTTTCTGAATGTGTTTGTATAATAAAGATGATGCTCTATTACATGACTTAATGCTAGCCAATCAAATAATTGTGTAATACATGTATTTCAGTATCAATTTATGAAACTAAAATTTTATAATTTCTTCAAAACTAAAACAAATAAAAAAAGTTTTTCTTATCAAGTGGTAGCTTTACTAAAGAGCTATCAATTTGTAAAAGAATTTTTTTATTTTAATTCTTGGTTCAAAAATTATAAGACTTTGTATAAGCATGCACCAAATTTTCAACTCACATATAAAGTAGACAATATTTAATAAAAATAAAAAAAATTCCTCCAGAAATGTAATTTTACTAAAGAACTATTTAATTTGGAAGAAAGATTTTTTATTTAACAATTTATTCAAAAGCAATAACACTTTTGTAAGGCAATTAAAATTGGATATCTTATGCTATCCAGTGCTGTATGTTTAAGCTACTTTTTCAGTCTACTTAGCAATTTGGTAATACAGTCACAGTACATGTACATAATAACATCAAATAAATAACTTAGATTCTCATGTTTTTTTCATTATAATTGAGTAGCATATGACTAGGATTATACTTGCTGACTTCAAATGATGTTTTCGGGTTGGGGAAGGATGAAGATATTGGTGCATTATAATTGTTCTAATCTAATTTTTTTTGATGCTAGCTGATTAAATAATTAATTTTTTTATCCCTTTAATATGATTATATAACGATAACGCATATATTTTGCTTTGAATTGTATAATAATTTTAACACAACTTTGCATTTATATTTTCGTCAGATCTCACTTTTTGTCATGGATGTAATTCTTTATAATTATTCCAAAATCTCCTTTTGCAAGATACGTATTCTACTGATTTTTCTCGCATTCTTTTAATAGACAGTTTATGATATTCAAATGAATGGCAATGAGTACATTTACTATACTTATTATAGTATTCCCGTGCCTGATAAAAAACGCATTGAGTATTCAAAATTCTAGAATTCAAAGAGCATTTATGTGGTGTAAAACTGCAATAAATTTAAAATAAGATATCTTAAGAATTACAAGATCATCTTGTAAACTTACTATTATAAAGTTATAGTTCTTAAAAAGAGCTCGAGATAGTTTCATCCTCGTTGATTTCATTATACAAACAGACACTTGTAGAGCCTAAATATCCATGAAATGTCAATATGATTTGTATCAAATACTGTAGAAAGTACCTGTATCAGTTGGAATTAAAATCAATTTGTAGTAAAGATTCGATGTAGACTGCATTTTGGTGTATTTGTTGTTTTTGTTTGTAATTTCATCTCATCAAGTTTATTTAATCGTTGCTTTTCTAGTTCAATACTCTTCTTAACTCTACATACTCTTCTTTTACAATATTTATATTTATGCTTATATAATTTTTGCGTTTCTAGTTTAAAATACTCTTTAGTTTTATGTGTTTTAGGATAGTTTAAAGAATAAATGCAAAGTATTCAGTACATCTGAATATTGTTTCCAGATAGAGTCGATAAAGTCAAGAAGTTCCTAAGCAGTTGTTCTGTTTTCTGGAATAGGTTCCCGACATTTTTTAATAATAAATTTGCACTATTCAGAAAGGTTATTTAGTATAAGTCGTACTCTTTCATATCTGTCTAACACGATATCTTTACCATGACTTTGCACACTGAATGGTCATTCACCTGTGACGACCTCGTACATAACCATCCCAAAGTATAAATATCTGCAGCCTTAGTGTCTAGTTTCCCATTTAGTAACTCTGGACTTATATAAAGAAGAGTTCTGCAAATTTCTTGGTTAATTTTATTTAAATTAGCTGGCCTGAACTGATAAGTCCAAACTCAGCAATTTGAACAGCTTTAAGCTCCATTAATATATTTTCAGGGTGAAGGTTAAGATGTACAAATTCTTCATTACTTTATTAAATCCTATGATAATAGAACTAAATTTTCGTTTCAAGTCAATTCAGAATTCATATCAGTATCGATATCGGCGTGGATTGCCATTTTTTGCATAAGTTAATATTCGTTTCATAATATTTAATAAGACTACGAGAACAGTCTGAATCTAATCTTGAAACGTTAATTAATTATATTAAAAAACAGAAAAGTAATATTTTTTACACTTTAAAAGGTGTTCATTCTACCTCGTTTATGTAATTTGCTTTGAATTTGTAATGATTTCAACGCAACTTTGCGCTCTCCATCTCGTTTATATTTATGATACCTATCAATTATCCGTTCAACCAGGCTGCTTTATAAATTGATCCAAATCAAGACGGGGGTAAATCAAGAACAGGGATTAAGCCTCATAGCTCATGAAAAAAAATTAATATCGATTTCGTGATTTTCGACTCTTAAATAAATCAAAACTTCAAAATTAAAGAGCTACCATTTTTTTAAACAAAGAACAGCGATATTCTTTATTTTGTTGGAAGTGTCCATCATGAATTTGTGGTTTCTCTTAAATTGATTCTAGTAAAAATAAATATTGAGAAATTAATGTTTCTTTCGTTTTCTTAATACAAGGATCTCGATTCTGTTGTGTTTCATGTATCGATCGATATATAAATATAATATAACAAAAATAAGATTTTAAATAATGTAAGAGGCGCTATGTAGGGGCTCTGGAAATTTCACACGGATATTCGTGTCCTTTAAATCAGGTTAAAGTTTACTAAGTAAATCTGGATGATATATTAAATATAATGAATGCTATTAAAATTAACATAGAATTCCACGCCAATTTGGAATTGAAGTGAATTCCGAAACGACGCATAACATATCATATACATGTACTTTGAGCGCTAAAATAACTTAGAAATAACAAGATAAATTAGATTAAATTCAAAACGAAATAAATAAATAAATAACTACATACTAATTTCCATCATAGATGACTCTTCTAAGTTGATGCCATAACTCTCGATCAACTTTTCATGAGATTCATTGAAAACAAGGTACTCTAAACTATCATGGGTAACCTCCAGAAAGTAAATAAATGACTCATCCGATATTTGAAATTCTCGATCTATTTGAGTGTTTAGTCTTAGAGATATAATTGTAGGTTGAAGTGAAGCTCTTGCAAGAATATTAAATATATCATCTAAATATTTTGGTGTACAAGTCCAGATGGTAAATATTCGGATATGATTCCATTAAAGTAGACAGATTGCTTTCACCAGATCAAACAAATCGATTGTATGGAGATTGCGAGTATTTAAGATAACTAAAGGAAATATCTTGTCAATGTAATAGCTATAATAATATTCAGCGTAAAAATGCGGTTTCAGACAAAGATATTGAAGAGTATTACCACTAGCTTTAACAATCAATTTCTTCTGTCAGATTAACTGGCAATTCCTCCCGAGTAAAATGAATTAAGAAATATTCCAATCTTTGAGCCATTTCTACCCAACATGAGTGTACACAGACAAAACCTTAGACAGATCCTGGAATTGTATCATCGGTACTAAAACAACCAAAGTTGATACAGAAAAATTCAATAGCTCGCAAGTTCTTTAGAAATAAGTAACTTTGGTCGCGATGTTCGATAAATGATATAGCTAGATCCATTGTAATTCATTTTGTGCTTTCATCATGTGTCGCAATGCTTCAATTGTATTTTTTTCTACAGCTGCGAATTCACAATAATTATCGTATAATGTGATTCTTAGGATCGAATGGCAGGCATTGGCTAAATTTTCAAAAAACATTTGGTGATTTTTATCTAATGAAAATCCAGAGACATTCAGTTCCTTGAGATTTCCAAATAAATTTTGTGCTGAATACTCTTTAGGGATCAAATTCCAGAATTCCTGGTCTATTTCAAAACTAGTAGTCAAAGAACGTAAAGAAGCCGATTCGGTTAATAAAATTCTGCATATCACTAATGCTCTACGTTTATCCAGTTGGTTTTTAGCGTTAGTCGGATAATACAAATTTTGTTTTAACCATGCACCTACTGTATACCGATACCGATACATAGTTTATACAACTTGGATCATAATGACGTAAAAATAAAGCGTAATTAAACGTTGGCTGTCGTATAGTTCGTGTTCAATTCCGTTGGAACGTAAATATTCCATGTTCCTTTCGAGAAACCTCCAACATAAACTCTTGTGATTTTTTCACAACGGCTATATCGGTGAAACTCATGAGTAAGAGGAGCTTCCCAAAGAATCGGCACAAATTTCACAAACAATTGAATAAATTTAATCCTCTGCCTAGATTTCCGTGGGTAATAATTGAAATATAGAACTAATGCTAATGTTAATTTTCTAAATTAAAACAAAATTTGTTAATATTTGATATTTGTGTGTATACAGACAAAACTTGAAATATCGTAGCATAAACTGAACAGCTTCCTATAAATGTTTAGACAAAATAAAATACGTACGCACACACAGAACGTTATTATTAACCATGGTCAGTCAATATAGCCGTGAAGCGTGAGAGCTTCAGTGAATTTTATGAAAAATTTATTGAATTTGTAAAGTCAGAGTATCGAATAACGTGTAACAAAGAAAGTAGATTGAGAGAATGAGAAAAAGATACGGCAGTTCGATTCAATCCCAATAATGTTTGCCCCAAGTTTTCAATTTAAAGTCTCTTTCTTTATCCTTGAGCAGCAAGTGAAAATTTTCTATTCATGAAAAGATTTATTCTTCACACAATCAGGACAGGATCTATCGCTATCAAATAGAAGTTAAATAAAATTTTAATTTTCTAATTTTGGACAATGTCATTACTTAAATTGATTGATTGATTATACACAATAGTATCGATCAAACGGTAATAGCTGGAATATTTCATACTCGTCCACAGAGAAATGTGTGGTTCTTGTAATTGGTCGATAATCGTTCGGTTGGCATATACAGCTCCTATCCTCATCGAAATTTCCTCTCATCCACAAATCACCATTTCCGAATCTTGGCCCATCATTGCTGAACTTAGTATCGAATGCAAGAGCATAATTTACTTCATCATCATCAACAAATTGCTCTTCGTTATCAGGAACATAAGGGAGCCCTCGTTTAGGTTTCTCTTCGCCATCGTCGCCGAACGAGAACAAAAAGGAATGTGGGAAATCTTTCGTGCTATTACGTGCAAATCCACTGGGAGCGTATCCGCCAATAATTTCATCTGTTTCGCTTACTCGCATCACAAGAATGCAGTTTTTTTTGTTCAAGCATTTTTTCGTGAATGTCTTGCTTTCGAATCCATCCCGTGTTCCTCTTATCAATAATCTCACATAGTACGGGATCTCATTCAATTCATAAACTTGAACTGATCCAAGTTCTCCATCATCAATCCAACTTAAGATCTGTGCAATTTCCTCGGACGATAAGATCGCTGAACTATCCATAAATCGAGGTGTTGCGAACAGGGTATTCGGTGAACAATATGTTAAATCAATAATTTTATTACGTACTTTATAGGAAAGGCTATCCTTATACGGTAGGACTTTGTCGTTGATGTCTTGTCGCGAAATCTCGTGGAATCTTATTAGTGGAAGAAAATTTTCGATTATATCTGCAAAGTCACTCATCTGATTTTTTGACCATTTTTTAGTACTGTTTGGTAGATCTTCCAGTTGACCACGAGCCCACCGAACCAATCCATCCCAGATTTCTATTTCTGTAACGGAGAGTGTCTCCAATTTAAGGAGTCTTTTCAAAAAGCTTTCATCGACAAGAGGTAGCGAATTCGATCGAAGGAAATCACCGGTATCGATACAAAATACCCGAAAACATCGTGCACGCAAAGACTTCCACAATGGATACTGCATAATGCTTTGAATTGCAACATCAACATTCTCCTTTATCCAATCGTCTTCGATTTCGTCACCAACAAAATCTATCAAATCTTGCATCAAAAGTTCATCGGCCGCTTTTAAAACGGCAAACATATCACCTGGATTCATGATAGTTTGTGCTGTTGGCGCATATCCAGTATAAATGTACCTAAATATTACACATTAACATGTTAATAACTTTAGCTGGCAACACGAGTCAAATTTCCGGGAACATTACCTTAATATAATCTCGAATATTCGTGGAGCAATATTTGGCATTGACAAATGATAAATTCCCTCATCTTTCTTTACCCAGTTTTGTGAGAAAGCACCGGTGAAATACGATGACCGGGCCGTGAGAATAAGAGAATGCGCTTTGAATATTTCTGCCTGTCTTCCAACTTTAATAAAGACGTCACAATTAATTTGTTCATCAAGAAGTTTTCCAAAATCTTGGCAGCAGATACGCCATAAATCAGATTGCTTTGGCATTTTTATTTTTTTGCTTAGTGCGAGAATTTCTGGTCGGTCTGTGAATGATCAACAAAAGGATAACGTCAACGTTAAAACCTAACGTTAGAGAAAGAAAATATTTTACTGTTCTACGTACATATACGTACGTACGTACTATGTTTGGATGGATATTCGTAATGGTAAGACAAATATGTCATTTCACAAAGTAATATATACAGTAGCGGTAGTAGTATAACGACAATGATAACGCCTGCCTATGATGATGTGATGTGTTACAATGATTTGGATCTGATTTTCTGTATGTATCGTATCGGTATTTCGTAAATATCGATATCTAACACTAATGCTAGTTTCATAGTTGATTGAAAATCTTTTTAAAATTCCTGAAATTTCAGAAGATACAGGCCTCAGCAACATCATTATTAGAATCATCAAAAGATATTTAAATTTTGGAATTTCCATGTTTGAAATTACTCATTTGTTCCCAGATTTGCTGTTAAGGCTTTGCAGCAGAAGCATCAGATTTGAGGACACGTTTTTCTGAGGTGGAGCTGCTGGAACATTAGCGGCGAGTATTTTCTGTCAGTCATAATCTTGGGCAAAGTTTTAGAATCGAAAATCTTTAGAAGTGATTTGAGTGACTTAGTTTTGGGACAATGGATTAACTGGAGCAAGTTAACTTTTGAGAGAGTGGTTGAGCGCTTAGCCGGTGATTCAAGACTTAAAACTTGCTGCTAATCGAATTGCGTAAGATGAATGGAATTAGTTACAAATTACTACATGTATCCGCATTGTTTATTGAGAGAAATTTACTGTCCAGTCCTTTATTAGTTACTGGAGCGGGTACCAGGATTAAAGAATGGATTGTTAACCTCATTTTGACTGATTGTCAGTTTCTTTGTGTAAGTTCTTGTGGAACTATCAATTTCTTAGTTATAGGGGTGATATCTAGAATAGAAGGATTAGACATTCTACGTATGGTGATTTTTCACTTTATATTTTAATAAGATAGTTGGCCATTAGGAAGATGTTTTACATTTGCATTAGTAAATTGGTTATCGAGGAGCGATAGAGTATAGCAAAATTTTGATTAAGACAACTGGATCAATTAGTGTTGCAGATGAAGGCGTCCGACAATCATTTTTAGAGTGGATGAGATCCTTTTTAAATAATATTATTAGAAGAATTTTACTAGAAGAAATTTTAAGCATTAAGAAATAAAATTGACCAAATTGATTTTTTCTAAGACTAAAAACACTAATTTGATTTTAACAATAAAAGATAACAATTATTTCAAGTTATGAAAAAATAATTTTTTTGAGTTAAGTACACATTTTTTATTATACTTCATGTAAATTAGAGAAATAACATAATTTTCATCATATTCTTAATGTGGAAAAACTATATTGATAAAAATAGTTAAAAATCATATTAATAAAATGAGTTTAATTTTACTAGTTTGTCAAATTATATAGGGATAAAATTAATTGACAATAATTAGATATTAAGTATAATATAATAAATTATTTTAATTTGTGATTTATATTATTATTTAAAAAATTATAATATAATCAATTATTTAATATAATAATATAATAATATATATTATACTAAAAAAGTTTTTGAAAAAATAAATGTTAAATATAAATTTTATTTTTATTTTAATACCAAATAAAAAATATTTATTAATAGATTGGACTTAGATTTTGTATTATATTTAGTACAATTTAAAAAATACATAAAAATTTTAAAACTGAATATAAAAATATACAAAAATCTATCAAATGTTTTGATATTATTAAAATTGATTTTATTTGACATTAATTAATAAAATAATTAAAAAAATTTTTTTAAAATATGTTATTTCTTGAAATTTTGTTATATTATATATAGTACAATATAAAAAGTATTTTAATTATAAAATTACTAATTAACATCAAGTAAAATCAGTTATCAAAAAATTTCAAGAAATTTTATTTTTTAAAAAAATTTGTAAAGTATAAAAAAATATTTAATTATACAAAACTTTTTCTATATAATTATATATTTAAAAAATTATTAAAAAATATTTAAAAATATAATTAATATATTAAATTAGTGAATAATTACTATCAAAAATTATTACAATATAATATAATATATTATTAGTAATATAAATAAATTCAATTATTAATAAAAATAATAATTTTAATATTTTATTTTTATTATATAGTCAAATTTTTCTAAGTGTATTTCTTATAAAATTATAGTAAAAAAATATAAAAAGTGCATTTAAAAAGAGTGTGCATTTATAAAAAGCAAAATATATAGAGTTCTTATAAGCTGAAACCAAGCTATACTATATATTTAGAGAGAATTTATATAATTTATGCATTTATAGAATATATATTTAGAGAGATCTGACTATATTTTATTAAGAAATTCAAAAATATATAGTAATTAAAATTATATTTGTAATTTTATTAATTAAATTTTTACTAAATTTTTAAATTTAAAATTTTATCAAATTAAATTTATAAAATTCAAAAAATATTTATATTAAAATATTAATTATTTTTATTTTAATAATTCTGTTAATTATTATATATAATAAGTTATTTAATAAAATTATAAAATTATAAAAATATAATTAATTATAATTGTAATAACAAATATATTTTTTATTTATATTTTAATAAAAAAAAATTATTTAAAAATTGTAAAAATTTTTAGATATAATTAAAGCTTATTATAATAATGCAATTAGATAATTATTATATTTTATTAATATAATAATATTATATATTAATTTATACTAGAAGTAATTTATAATTCAATTAGTTTAAATAATTTAATAATTCTTAGTTTTTTTAGCTGATTTATTATTTTATCAATTATATTATGTTAACTATAAGATTGAAGAATCTGAAATAAAAATAATATCTCAATTAGTTATAACTTATAACATATAATTAAAGAATTATAACAGAGTTACAGCAGTTAATCAGAGAATTATAACATAGTTATAACTAATTGTAACTTCTATTACTAGTTTAAAATATTCAAGTTTAAATTTATTTCTAACTAGTTTTATTTTTTTATGGCTGGATTAATATAATTATTCTTAATAATAATAATAATAATAATAGTTTTGGAATATAGTCATTTTCTAATTGATAAAGATTTTTAATTTAAATTATTTTTGATATTGAATTATAAGTTAGTGAGTTTTTTACTTGATCAGCTTCTTTAATAATATATTATTATTAATTTTTTTTATTGATTATGAAGAGCTCTAATTTAAATTATTAATGTGATATTTAGTTAATAATGAGTATATTAAATATAAATCTAATTATAATAATTTATTAAAAGTTGAATAAAAAATAATAAAAATAATGCAATAAGAAAGAGCCAAACTTGCTGAATAATAATTAAAATAAATTATAGATACTGTAAATAATTATAATTAATTTCTCAATTTGTATATAAACTCTTGCTAATAATTTAATTGCAAATAAAGTGACTATATTGAAAATTAAAAAAAAATACTCAAGAAATAAAGTGATAATGAGCTCAATATAATTTATATAATATATATAATTAATACAAATAATAAATAAATTATATCAATTGAGATAGTTTTCAGTTTTAATTTTAATAAAGCTTATTTCTTTATTTATTAAATAGTAAA
>CAJVPL010001838.1:0-11503 GCA_910591945.1 Ambispora gerdemannii
TTTGAAGATTTTCATATTTTCTATTATTTTTAAAAGATTCGTTAATTATGGAATTATTGAAAATAATTGTAACAATATGTTAATTGTTCATTTTGCTGATATTGTATATTTCTGGAATGCATATTGCTTATAGACAGAGCAAAAGTTCATAAAAGATTTTCCATAGTATTGGTGTATTGACTTCTCTCTGATCCAATTCATCCATTACTGAATAGGAATTTGTTGGTTTGAATTCTATAATAACTTGATTTTGTTAAGAAATGTAAATATTTATGTAATTTGTATTTATTTTAATATATTATAATACTTTTTCCAGCATTAGCCAACTGATCAAGTCATAGGCATAACACATATTTTAGAATGTGCATTATACTTCATTATATTTTTTCTGGACATTCTCTAGAATACTATTAATAATATGAATGAAACTGATTGTTGACGTATTTTTTAGGACAAAGAAATTGTTATCCTGGAGAATATTGAGTTCTTTGCAAATATTTGAGACTCTCTTGGTGAGAACATGTGACAGTTTCTTCTGAGCTGTTTTAATTAATATTATTGATTAAGTTGAGTCAAGATTGCTCTCCCAGTTACAAAACTTGGAAATGAGTATGATTTTTGAGTGTTTTCATTCATTAGGTACGTCTGATATCAAAAGACAGATGTTGTATAGTAATAGAAGTAGTAAATGAAGATAAAATGAGACTTTTTTGATTAAAATATGTTAAATACCTAATAGATCTAATGCTTTATAGGCATTTATATTTTGTATTATATCAGTGAATTCTTTTATTGTAATTAAATTGAAAACTGAAGCAAATGCTTCATTAGAAATTTGGAAAAGTGAAGTGTATTCTACTTGCTATTGTGAATTTGATCATGATAAAATAATACACTTTTGTGTTTAATTAGTGAAATGTTGTCTGACTATATCTTTGATAACTTTTGGATAATCTGAAAGACTGTTAAAGGTAATTACTTTATCAATTATTATTTTGCTTGGTGATTTTTTCAGAATATTAAAGAGCATTAAGAAGTGCTGATTGCTGAATCTTTTGATATTGTTTTGGATAGCAGTATTAATCTGCAAAGTTTTGTATTGTTTTGCTAATAATATTTTTCTTGTTCTGAGCTGGGCTTTAAGCTGCTTAAGATTAAATAGTAATAATAGTATTGATCTTTGTAAATTTCAATTAATATTTGAAATGGAAAGAGAAAGATTATATTTGTTGAGTTTGCTTAAATTAAGATTTATTGATTTGACTATTATATTTGGAACTGAATTGAATAACTGGCTAATTGCTGAAATAACCTGAATAATGAGTTTTAGTTATTTGTTAATAGTTATAAAATATTTTGGTTGCTGATATTTTTGATTTGTTTGTTTTTTTCTAGAAATTTCTAAGATAATATATTTAATATGTGATCATAGTGCATCAATGTTATCAGTATCAAAAATAGATTATTCATTGCATAATTCTTCTGTGTAATTATGATATTCTTGCCATGTTTTATTTGATATATTTTGTGTTACTAGAATAAACTATTTGACTTTCTATTTTTTAAGTACATGTTTGAAAATTTGTTGTGTTATTGATGTTGTTGTTAAATCACAAAAGACTGATAAATAATCAGTAATAATTCAATGAGGATCAGATATTACTGAATAGATGAGTGTAACTGTCAGTTTTGGTAATATTCAAATCATATTCAGTCATTGATCAAAGTTTTGTTATTTCCAGGTGTGATCATTTCTTTGTGGATGAATGGTATGGATAGCTTCACAGAGTTCTTTGAAAGTGAGCAAGTCTCATTTTTTGAAGAGTTGAAGAAGTATTTATTGAGATCATCAAGCACAATGCAATAGTCAGTTAGTAATAGTATGATATTAATTTTTTGATACATTTTCTTTTTAACTTGTTTGTTATTGAAAAACAATGATACTGGAAAGTAATAGCTAATGATATAGATTGTTATATTTTCTAAAAATACTAGTAATATGTGGATAAGTCTACCTTTAATGATATGAACTTTTTGAATGTGTTAGATCCATTCTTGTCTGATGAGAAAATTAATTCCAGATCTGAATGGATATTGATCATTGATGATAAAAATATATTAATATTGATCAGACTTGGGAAAAAAATAGTACTATATGATTTTTGAACTTTGTTTCTGTAAGATACAGTATATCTATTTGGTGATAGTTGAAGAATTATAATACATTGTTTATCTTTTTCAAAGAGTTAATCTCTGAATATTATGTGTGCTTATTCTCCAAGAGTTTGATATTTTTATGTCAATATTATTAAAAGTTAGTATATTAATTATGATTTGATTGTTTGAATTAGATATTGTAAGAGTTTCTGTTTGGATATTGAGGAGTGTAGTAATGAATTTATGTAATTATAATCAGTATTCATGTTTTATGATTGATTATTATTAATAGAAATAATCCTATCCTCTAGTGTGATATTAGATGTTTGTATTTGCATTATTGTTATGTATATGGGATTGATTATCTTTAGTAGAGGTAATCTTGTTCTTTGTAGAATATTATTATGGTGTGCTTGCATTATCAAAGATATTTTCTAAATATTGCATTTTTTTATTAATTAAATTCTGAAAGTTTTTGAGTTCATTATTCTGTTGAGTGAGTTTATTGTTAGTTTGGATTAATTTTTGAATTTGTTTGTCTTTAAAGTTGATGTTATTATAAAAAAATAGTGATTGTATTTGTATATGAAATGTGTATGAAATTGGTAAATCAGAAAGCAATTGTTGGAATTTTGATTGAGTTGGGATAGATTGAAATGAATTATTAATATTATTTGATTTTTTGAGGATATTTAGAATTTTTTCAAGATTATTTTTTATTTTGACAAGTTAATCAATCATGTTTTAATAGAATTTCATTTTCATTTTAATTAGGTGAAGATCATGTTGAAATTTATTTGGAAGTGCTATTAAAGTAACTGGAATTATTCCAGTTATTGTATATATTTATTTTATTATAAATTAAAGAAGTTAGATATGTAATTTTGGTCTGAATTTGTATTAGTGTTTTTAAAAAAAGCTTGCTTGTAGTTTAATTTGAGAACATTAATTGAAGATTTTCTTAGTTTGATTTCTTTTTTCATAAAACTTGTTGAATTAACAAAATTGTATAGCTTTGTTAAGTTTGCTTTTACAATATTTGGCAATATGTTCTTTTTTGAAATATAGAGAGTAACTAATAATATCTGATAATTCCCATTTCATATTGCATTCTCTAAGATTGAATTTTGTTAATATAATATTGACAAGATCTAGTTCTGATTCAAAATAATCCAAGCAAATCTTTGTTTTTGATATTTCACAGGTGATCTGGAAATGAAACAAGATTTTGTATTTATTTGGTCAAGCATGTTATCTAATTCATATATTGTGGTGCCATATAGAAGATTTATAAGTTTAATTTTGTATAGATCATGTAATTTGATTATTTTGATTTGCTGAATTAGTGAAAGAGTATGAACTTTGTCATTATCAAGAAGAACAAACCATTTGTCAATTACTTTAAGAGCTTCCTGTTTATTGAAATAGTGAATGGTTATATATTTTCATCTGCCTTTAGTTAATATACATATTTTCTCAATTTGGCTAAATTGAGCGAAGGTAGTGGTGATTTGTTCTTTTATGATACCGAGAGAGATGTCTCATAGAGCAATTATACAGTTGATATTAATTGATGAATTTGAATCTGATTTGGTGATATTTAGTTTATTTTCTTAAATATTAATATTAGTGATTATAGATAGACTTTTTTCTGAATTGAATTTAGTGCATTGTTATCATCCTGAGCTTTTGCGTATGAAAGTATTTCAGAATAGTAATAATGACTATGTTTATTTTGAAAGGTCAAAATATTGAATTATGAAAATTTATAATTTAAATATCAAATATTAAATAATAAAATTGAACATAACTTTAACAAAGAAACTTAACAAAATAAATATAATAGTTATTAAAGCTTTTCCAAAATACTGGATAATGATAACTTATATAAAAATATAATTACGAATAATAAAAAAATGAATAATAATTTCTTGTTAAGATAACATAATTAAAAGACCAAAAGAATGTGAGTTACAACCAATTTTTATTTGATATTAAAGATATATGAACTTGATTATTTCATAACTTGATAATAATTCTAAGCTAAGATACATACTACTTATATATTTATTTCTAACTCAAAAAGAACCAATTGAAATCTAATATATTTTTATATATTATGAATAACACACAATATTACTCCAATTTGCTAAGTGTTGCACATTTAAATCTGGTGACAACACATGCTAAAATACTATTGGTACTCCTTTGCTATTACACAATAAAATTAATTAAATATGAAATAAACTTAATATAACACAAGGTAATACCAATATAACACAAAGAAAAATTAAATATATGAGAAGAACCAATTAAAATATAAAAATAGAACACATGCTAAATCTTAATAAAATGATCTATATTAAGCATGTATTACAATATAAATCTAATTTATAATAAAAAATTAATTAAATTATCTTAATAAAAATCAATTAGATTTCTAATAATTATTGTTCTTTGTCAAATACTATTATTATGTGAGAGAAATATTATTATTATAGATAAATATTAAGCTCCTTTTGATAATAATACTATATTCATCTAGCTGATCTTTTGCATGAATATATCAACAAATAGATAATATATCACAATGGTAACAGAATCCTTCACTTAAAAATTTTGCTCTGCAAAATCTATAATATTATTCCAAGTCATAATCATTATTTGTTGTTGTTATTTGTAATGCTTATTTGTCACCTGTTGCAACATATTGCAACTTCAAAATTTTATAAGCTGCAACTAGTTGTAACTAGATAATACTTTATTTGTCACTATGTTATAACAGTTATCATGCTATTTTTAGTTGCTCTGCTGATAGTTGATACTAACTGTATCTTTACATACATTTAAGTGTTCATATTGATAGCAGGAAGTTGTTAATGATAATTGTGATGACTGATATACAAATATTATTGTTGAAGGAGTGACAATAGTTGGTAGTAATGATAGTTCAGCTCTTACTTTTTCATTTATAGAGAGAGCATCAAATAATTATTATCATCCTGAACTTTTACGTATGAAAATATTTCAGGATAGTAATAGTGACTATGTTCATTTTGAAAGATCAAAATATTGAATTATGAAAATTTATAATTTAAATATCAAATATTAAATAATGAGATTGAATATAACTTTAACAAGGAAACTTAATAAAATAAATACGATAGTTATCAAAGTTTTCCTGAAGTACTAAACAATGATAACTTATATAAAAATATAATTATGAATAATAAAAGAATGAATAATAGTTTCTTGTGAGTTATAACCAATTTTTATTTGATATTAAAGATATATAAACTTGATTATTTTATAACTTGATGATGATTCTAAGCTAAGATATATATCTATTTCTAACTCAAAAAGAATTAATTATAATCTAATACATTTTTATATATCACGAGTAATACACAATGTTACTCCAATTTGCCAAGTGTTGTACATTTAAATCTGATGTCAATACATGTTAAAATACTAAAATACTATTGGTACTCCTTTGCTATTACACAATAAAATTAATTAAACATGAAATAAACTTAATATAGCACAAGATAATACCAATATAACACAAAAAAAACTAAATACATGAAAAGAACCAATTAAAATATAGAAATAAAACACATGCTAAATCTTAATAAAATGATCTATATTAAGCATATATTATAATATAAATCTAATTTATAATAAAGAACCAATTAAATTATCTTAATAAAAACCAATTAGATTTCTAATAATCATTGTTCTTTGTTAAATATTATCATCATGTGAGAGAAATATTATTATTATAGATAAATATTAAGCTCTTCTTGGTAATGATACTATGTTCACCTAACTGAACTTTTGCATAAATATATTAACAAATAGCTAAATAATATATAACATGTCACAATGGTGACAATATTAATTTTATAACAATAAAATAGTCATTAACTTATTATATCAAGATTAAAATTTATTAATTTGTTTTAAGTATTGAAATATACAATTGAAATATAAGAAAGTATGTAGAGACAATACTCCTATTTATACAAAATTTTTTAATATATTTTAGTTCTATTTACATTATAGAATTATAAAAATATAAATATAAAAGGTAGAAAAGATAAATAAAAAAAGGTAGAAAAAATAGAAAATAGGGATAGTAAAGATAAAAAAGGTAAATAATAAAGGTAGAAGAGATAAAAGAGATAAATAATAAAGATAGAAAAAATAAAAAAGGTAAATAATAAAGATATAAAAGATAGAAAAGATAAATAATGAAGATAGAAAAGGTAAAAAGATAGAAAAGATAAATAATAAAGGTAGAAAAGATAAAAAAAATAAATAATGAAGGTAAAAAAAGTAAAAAAGATAAATAATAAAGATAAAAAAGATAAAAAGAGTAGAAAAAATAGAAAATAAAGGTAAAAAGAATAGAAAAGTAGAAAATAACGATAAAAAAGGTAAATAATAATAATAATTATATGATTATTAAATAATTGATATGTATATACTATTTTTATCAATTTGTTATTTTGTTATTATTTTTGAAGATTTTCATATTTTTTACTATTTTTAAAAGATTTGTTAATTACAGAATTTTTGGAAATAATTGTAATAATATTTTGGTAAAGTATTTATTTGTTCAGAGTTAACTGAAATTTGAACAATATCTTTAATAATTTTTTGTTTCAAATTCAGTTAATTTTTAATTGTGATCATTCTCAATTATAATATTAAATCTTTTTTTATATATTGATAAAGTATTAATAAATTGAGATCTATTATAGTTAATAGTTAATTAAAATTCAGAATATTATTATTGTAATTTGTTATAAAGTTTAATTACTAATTGTTGAATTTCAAATGGAATATCTTCAAAATTAATAAATATCTTTTGAATAAAGAAAAAAAAGTGTTTTATATTGAAAATAAATTAGTTAATTTTGTGACAACTTAGTAAGAAAAAATTCTTTAAGAAGTTTGAATATAATGAAAGAAATAAAAATAAAAAAAATTAAAAAATATAAATTTTGTTTTATATATATATATGTTTTTTATTTTTTATGATTTTTAAAATTATAACTAAATTTATTTAATTTAAAAATAAATTAAATATAATAATTAATAATTAAAATAAAATTAATATGATAATAATTTATATAAAAAATTAAAGTTATAATTTTGTTTTCAACAGATTTGTTTTATTATTTTGGTTAAATAATATATCTTTCAATACAAAATAATAAAATTAATATTTTTTCTTTACTATTACTAGATCTTGTTGTAATATATTACTCTTTTAATTATTATTTATTGTTATTATTAAATTATAATCATAAAATACTAGTAATAATATTATTTGTTTATAATTAGTTTTTATAATAAGATATATTATTATTTTTAATTTTATTTTTATTTGAATTAATAAGTTTGATAATATATTTTTTCTGGATTATATATGTTATATATTTTGTAAGACTCTTGTTAATAATTTTTATATTAATAACAATAATATAAATATAAAATATATTGATAATTCTAATATTTTTTATAATTTATATAACTTTTATATAATGTAAATAGTATTTTTCATTATATAATGAAGTTCTTTAACTTTTTGATTTACAAATATGTAATACTTAATTAAGTTATTTACAATTAGTTCTTTTTAAATAATAAAATTTAAGATAATAGTATTTTTCAATTGAAATCATTTTTGAAAAATTTTGTGATTCTAGTTCCAATTATAATAATATTATTATAATATGAATTTTAGCATATCACATGACTTTTCATAATTAATTTTCATTGGATAATTAATTTATAAATCATATTCATATTTATTTTATATTATTCATATTTATTTTATACTATTTTTATAATATTTCATTCTATTTTTATTATATTTATACTATTATCATTTTATTTCATATTATTTTATTTTATTTTATTTTATTCTATATTTATTATTTCATTCTATTTTTATATTATCTCATTCTATATTATTTATAATTCATATTAATCATATTTAATTTATATTATTATTATTAGTATGAAAAACACATATTAATTGATCTATATAATCAAATTTGATTGATATTAATAGTGAAATTTATGTAATATTAAAGTGAATAATGTACAATCATCAAGTAAGTGAGTGATGCACAATCATCAAGTGAGCACTTTTTGTAATCTTAATATCAATCAAAAATAGTTTTAATATTTAAAGATTGAGTAACAATAATTTGTATAAATATAATATATATCTTAGCTTAGAAAAATAATTTTTTTATACTTTTAAAAATTTTCATATAGATTATAATCTTCTTATAGATTTTACCTTTTAATTTTCTTTGACAAAATTTTCTTAGAAGTGAGTTGTATTATAAGTCTTGAGTTAGAAATTTTCAGTCAAGTATTAATTATCCTTTTCTTTCTTATTTGTATTCTTTATTATTTAAAAGATCTTTTATCTGTAACAAATGATATCATCTATAATAACATAATTAACCTCTCGTTACTACTCTGTGAAGTTAATTAATATTATTTAGATTTATAATAAAAGAAGAAGATAATTTTATTAAAAGTTAATCAATAAAAAAAGATTACTTAACAATTAAATCATTTGAATTAAAAGAAGATTTCTAAATTCATTTTAGCAGTTCAACAAAACAAACATATCATTACTTATCTTTATTAAATTAGTCTCTTCTAATCTTAATTACTTTAAATATATAAAAACCTTTAATAATTCTTCCACTTAATTGAGATATATGAAGAACATGTAATCTATACTTGAAAGTTAATAAACCAACAGAAATAGTAACAATATTTAATTACTTTATTTATTATTTGATTATTTTGTTATAATAAAGATATAGATTATTGTTGTACTTTTTATTAGTATTACTAAGTTTATTGTTGAATTTGTTGTTGTAATTGTTAAATTTGTTGAGTTTGTTATTATATTTGTTATTTTCTTTGTGTTCTTTTAGTTTTTCTTATTGTGACTACTTGTTATTATAAATAATGAGTTCAATATTAACAATATCTTCACAAAAATTTAATTATTTCAAGTAGAATTTTGTTACTATTATTAGAGATTAACTGTATTATTGCTATAATATTATCTTATCTGAGTAGTTATTAGACAAAGAAGATTTTTACTAAGTTGAATATGTAAGTTTTATCATTATTAAATAGTTTTTTAGTTATTAATACAATTATAAATAAGTGATATTATCTTTGTACTTCTATTACTGTTGGTTTTGTTGAATTTAATTTTTACTTTACAGAGAGAGCACCAAAAATCTGTCACCAATCTGTAATTTTTATATCTAAAGATATTCACAAAATAGGTAATAGTGACTATATTTATACAAAATATTAAAGTATATATTTTTTAAGAGTATGAATTCCAATATCAAGTGACAAAGTTTTATTTAAGTGTATTCATAAAAGAGATTTAACAAGTATGAATAATAATAATTCAACAAATGATAAATTATTACAAGATTATAAAGATAAATAAATTAATAAGAACAAAGTAATTAAAATAATCAACAGTCTGATTTATTCTTTATTATTAACAAGATCAAAGATAAATTTAACTTTCTATATTAAATTATATTTATTTAAATATGTAGTTACATTTCTCTATAGTTACTCTATTTTGCTTCCCATTTATATATAAATATAGTAAAAAAAATCTCTCTATAGTCATATTCTCTCTATAGTGACCAAATTTTCCTGGTGATAGTAATTATAGAAAGGTTTAGCTATATGTTAAAATAATACAAATCTACAAGAATTATAATAATATAAAAAATTAATAAAATAATAAAGTTATAATATTGTTACCATTTTGAGCTTTTGCGTATGAAAGTATTTCAAAATGATAATAGTGATTGTATTTATGGCAATTTACTTTGATTTTATGACTAAGTGATGTTTAAGACTAAACTAAAAGAAATTTAACTAAAAACTAATTTTAACTTCAAAATTAAATCAATTTGACATAACAAACTTAAAATTAAACCAAAAGAAACTCAAAACTAATTTAAAAGAACTCAAATTAAACTTTAAGAACTTCAAACAAGAACTAGAGAACTTAAATTAAATTTTGAGAACTTGATTTTTATTAATTATCAGCACTTGTATTTATATATATTTTCATATTACAATGATACAGTGTGATACAATAATACATAGTATGATATAGTATGATATAGTATGGTATAGCACATGATACAGCACATGGCATAGCACATGACATAGTAAATCTACACTAATATTATAATATTACTGGTTTTTCTCTAAATTACACAAAATTTAACTATATTATAATTAATAATCTGGTTCTACGCTAAAGTATCAATAACAAAAATAGAAAATAAAAGCTAAATTAATATAGAAATGATAAATTTGCCAAGAAAATTGCATGATTAATATATTCAAATTAAAATAACAATGAAATAAATATATAAAACTAAGTAATATAAAAAAGAAAAAGAAAAAAATAGAAAAAAATAGAAAGAGCTAAAAAGTTATTAAATTAAGTATGTAATCTTAAATATTATTATGACTAATTTTTATTGTGACTGTATCTTTTATTAACATGTAAGAATACTTGTTGAAATTCAAGAATTTCAGTAATCTGTCAAGTTGAAATTATTAAATATTATTTTGACAAATAAAATTTAATTACTGGAATGTCAAAATTCAAAATTATATTAAAATTCAAAGTTATGTCAAAATTCAAAGTCATGCCAAAATTCAAAATCATGTCAAAATTCAAAATTATATTAAAAATTCAAAATTATATCAAATATAAAAATAAAAAATATATTATTAAAAACTTTATTATAAATTAAAATTAATATTTAATAATTATTAAATTTAAATAAAAAATTTTGCAAAAATATAAATAATATAAATTAAATTCATTTTTATTGATTAAATCTTAATTGCATAAATTTATCAATTTGTTTCTTTTCTAATTCCTCTTTTTTATCTTTATTTTCATCTTCATTCTTATCCTCATCTTTTTTTATTGAAATTTTTAAAGTAGTTGTAGTATAAGAATTATTATTAATCTGATTTTATTAATATTTAACATGAGCTGGATTTTTAGTTCTTTCTCTCTGTTTTGTAATAGTTGTAATTGTTTTTTGTGACAAATTTTAAGATTAACCAGCTTGATATCTATAAGAAGAAAAAGCTATAGTATCATGTAGTATTCCTATTGTTACCGTTTTAATATGACTTTAGGTTCTGTCATGAGAGTACATGTGATAGAGTCAGGTGGGAGAGTTGATGTATTAAATAACTTTAAGTTGGGAGAGTTTACTAAGTTATCTAAAGGTAG
>CAJVPL010001839.1:0-11501 GCA_910591945.1 Ambispora gerdemannii
TAGAATAGAATAGAATAGAATAGAATAGAATAGAATAGAATAGAATAGAATAGAATAGAATAGAATAGAATAGAATAATAATATAATCTAGTAATTACCAAATTCTATTTCTTCTCCCTTTTCCAATTTTCTTGTAAATTCAATATGACTTTCAATATTAGTATAAATACAAAACGATGTAGACCATAAATCTAGCCAGAAAAGTAAAAGTGAAATTCTGTTGACTTCCTTTAGTAACGTATAATGCACATAATAGAAACTTATTCCAGCTAAAATGTTAAATATTATAAAACAGACTATTGCCATTGTACCTTGACAACCACCCATACAACATACTAATACAAAAGTAATTACGAAAAGTGGAATATAAAACTTAACATCGAAATCAGACTTGAAGAAAATCACAAATATATAAATAACCATACTAATATATGCCAAACATAATAAAGCTAATATTACTGCCATGAGATTACTACCTGGTAAGAAGATATAGTAAAATATTGAATTTGATTTGAAATTTCCTTTATATATGGGAATTAGCAGTACTATTATCAGATATATTGTCATTGCACAACTGAGAACTATAAAAGTTATTGTAGCCGCGCTGAAACCTTCTCTCGCATAAAAGAATAGAGGTGGAAAAATGAGTATTATGAATATTTCAAAGGCTATATTGATTATTTGCCTGAGCTTTTTAAGTTTATGTATCGGAATCATCGCGAATAGAAGAATGGTAGTGACAACTATGTAAGGAATGTATTCCTTTGTTTCAAAATTAAACATATCAGAAAGTGGCAATCTTGCTGATACGGCAGGGAATAAACAAGTAAGGAAGAAAAGAAAGTTAAAGAAAGATTTTTCTAACATTGTTTCTTTTAACATCAGTTATGAATAAAAGAGAGAGATATTTAAAATCACCACAGAAAAGTGTTGCTTATAACCAGAAGAATACAGTCAACTCTCCTTGAGGTTTTAGCTGATTATATATCGATATGTATTATCGTTAGTATTGATTGTACGAAATTCTAGATACGGAAAAATAATAAAGAAATAATGTAAATAATTGATCATACAACAGACTTTTCTTCAATGATTTTTTTTAATTATTTTTAATTAAAGTTGCCCAATTATCAGAATTTGCTGGAGAATAAATGGAAATTTTTGTTCTATATTTCAAATTATCGATATGACACCAATCAAATCGCAAGCTATGAAATATTAATTGGTCGATCATATACGTAGCTTTAAAAGCCCAATAACGATAGCAAAAATGTTAAATACTACTTTCATTTATTATACTGTAGCATCGTATTAATATTAATGAAAGACAAAATAAAATTAACAAAGCTCACATCATACATTATATTTTCGTTAAAGTAATTTATTAAAAAATATTCCAAATTTACATTAATCGCGAGCACATAAAATTTAGAGATAAATTCAATACAAATATTCGAATTGATTAATATATAGAATATATCCTACGAAAGAAATGTTTTTCACGAAGAATTGTCTCGACATCAAGACATGCAATTGGACGACTATCGTTTGTAAGGAGATGAGCGTTTATAAAATAACGTCCCGCCGGAACATCAGTAGGTACCACGAAACTATGTTTAATCTCGATAGGACCTTTGACCAATGGACAGCGCACGTCTAAAAACTCTGTACACAAATCCAATTCACCATCATACAGCTTTTCTGTATCACGTGATACCTTTATTTTGACAACACTTCCTTCCTCGACATCCTCAGTCAATTGCCCGGCTATTGTGATTGTTACTAGTTCGCCGATAATGGGCGATTCCGGAATCATTTTCAGACTGAGGACTTGTAGAATATCCTCTGGTGTGCCACAGTCTGTAAATTTGAAGTGAGTTATTGGTGTAAATTTGTTCTGACGGATCTTGTTAACCATAAAGTTAAGTCCATGGTCTTCTTTTGGTGATGATAATTTGGGTGAAAGTAAAGAAAATTCATTGTTACAGTTTTTAGGCGTTAAAAGTGTTATCATTATGATCGTGAAGAAAATAAGAAAAATTGAAAGATGCAAATTGATCATTTTTTTTAGAATGTTGGTTTCTTGAGAAATAAGGATGCTTTTTCAACTCTACTCTATATATAATATTTATTTCTTAAAATGATTTGATTCCGATATTTTTAATTACGTATGTGTAAATCCTTCGCAACCGTTAGATTATAAGTCATGACGTAAATAAGTAGTAACTCGAATATTAATGACGTAAATTTGAGCTCAATTTAGTCTTCCAAATTTGAATTTGTACTTTTTTATTATCCATAATTCGGAATGATCTACATAATTGATTTATAATGCTGGTCAAAATTAAGCATAATTTTTATATAAAAATTTCTAGCCTTTGCACATGATTTAATGAAAAATTTTTCATAACCGAGTTCTGCTTCTCTTTGAAGGAATCTCATTGAACTTGCATTCTCGCATACTAAACTCAGGCACAATTTCATCAATAATTTAAAAGTAATGGTAAGGTTCTTGAGTTTCGTCAATTACAGCTTTGACCTTAAATTTAATTTCAAACCTAAACGTTCATCTATTCGTCAACAAAATTAGGATACAAAACAACCCGTAAAACTTGCCAAAGTATCAAAAGTACTTGGTCGCACTGGTTCCCGTGGAGGTGTCACACAAGTTCGCGTTGACTTTATGGACGATCAACAACGATCAATTATCCGAAACGTCAAAGGACCTGTGCGTGAAGGTGATATCTTGTGTTTACTCGAGTCTGAACGTGAAGCTAGAAGATTGCGTTAATAGAATAACAATAACTAGAAGACAATATAAATTAATGGTGAGTGCAGGATTAAAATCGTCATGAAAAGGTTGGATTGATTTCTCTTTTTTCGATTAATGTGATTTATGTAGACTTACTGATTTTTTTAGTGATTGAATAATATTTATCATTATCATCGATAATTGTAATATGATGGAAACACTTGGATCTTTTTTGAATTTACTAAATGATAAACGTAGCGAAATAACATAATAAAGAAATTAGAGAACGAAGCCGAAAATGTGACCCTTTATGACCTCTTATTAAATGTGTTGTCAGTTATAATTATTCTCTTCTGTTGTTACTTTTAATCACGTGTTTCTGTGATAGGTATGATGATAAATAAGTGAGGTGTAAAGATAATCTAGGAAGAAAACCTACCAATCCCACATATAATCTTGCATCTACAATATCCGTATCATCTTGTTAACTATGAGAAAACAAGCAACAGATCATCCTGTACTGATAACAAAAAAAATTGAATCATTACAAGCATAAAATCATCAAGATAATCAAATCATAAGAAAAGAAATTAATTACCTGCTCACGAAAATTTTTATCATGTATTATTTTTTCGATATTGCTGTTGTGGTCGTTTACATGGTTGTGTTAGAAGTTAGCTTTAATGAATTTCCGGCAGTTTTGACATCGTAATTAGGTTATTGATGATTAACTTATTTTGTTGGTCTGATATGTATACATGTGTATGAATAAAATGCGTGAGAAAAAAGAAACTTGATTTGAGAAAGATGTTAAATATATAAATGTATGTGTGTATACGTAAAAAAAGAAATACATGAATAAATAAAATACATAAATGATGATGCATATAAGTTTAGATTTTTCTTTTTTGAATTGATTTTTTTTATTTAATATTAAAGTGATTTTTTTATTATTGATAAATACGCGCGTGTACACGCGTATTTTAATAGGAGAGGAATACTCAATTAAATCATTAAATTAAAGATAACGAAAAAAAACCATCAATATAATGTACTGTAATGTACCTGATCAATTCATTAAAAATAGCCAAAAGTCTTTTTCGAACAAATAAAAAAGCAAAATAGAAAAAATAGAGGAAAATAATTAACGACTATTGTCTCTTAGATTTCCCCTCAATTGATCAATTAATAAATAATTCAATCAATCAATCAATCAATCAATCAATCAACCAACCAACCAACCAACCATCCATCCATACAACCATAAATCAATCACCTTCCGTATTATAATATTAAAGTATAGTATTGTAATTATTACTATTTTAACATTATTGATTTTTAATTATCATAATGTTTTAATATTATAATTGTATTTTTCTATTATTTATTATACCCAATTATTTAACACTTCACCCACATCTCTAATAGTCCCATTTTTCCCATTTCTCTCTATATTAGAGTCTCTCTATAAAATGATTGTGCATGATTATCCTTATTATTATTATTATTATTATCCCACGTAAGAATACGCATATAATTGTGCATTATGCATCATCATCGTCCATATAATCTATATTGTTATTATTTTCCTCCTCCTCCTCCTCCTCTTCTTCGTCATCGTCCTCGTCGGTCACCCAACCATCATATTCTACTTCAATGTCTTCCATTACAACACCCCAACACCCGATCAATTCCACCCTTAAATCTTTACACCATTTTCTAAGTTCGGATAAACTTAAATCGGTTACCAACTCACAACACCTCAAATTCAACCATCGAATAGTTGGACACGTTGTTGCAATTTGTGATAATGCCAGATCAGTTATGTCAGTATAGGAGAAGTTCAACGTGGTGAGCGCACTGCACTCCGCTGCCAATGCCATGAATCCCATATCGGTGAATTTAGGACACTGTGACACATTCAAGTTTGTTAGGCGCGGACCTAACGTACGGGCGATATGTTTCAACGTGGCATCGTGGAGTTGTGCGCAATAGTTGATATCGAGAAATGTTAAATTTGGACAAAGGGAAATCAAAGAGATAATGTCCGGATCAGTTATGTTTGACCAACGATGTGGTAATAATGAGAGATCGATCTCACGAACTAAAAGTCCAGAAAATTTTGGTATTTTTAGAAATTTATGAAAAGCTTGAAGACTATAAATTTGTGGATGTCTATATAATAGAGGACGCGCGATGGCGTGCCATTGTCTACATACTAGTGCCACTTGCGATATTGTCTTTTGATCATTAGCTAGTAATGAGAAGACGGCGTGCAGTAGTTCCGTTGGTAAATTATTCATCTGTACTCGTGTGTTATTATGTATGAGTTATGTCTATGGTTATAAATAAGTATATAGACTAGATTCAAGAGAGTAAAAACAAGATGAGAAAATAACGAGTTAGTGAAATACTATTTATTAATCTTATTATTATTAGTATTAGTATTATTATTGTTATTATGTTCAGGATATTAAACTCGAAATCATTCGAATAATTTTTTATATTTTAGGTGATTATGATTATTATTTTTATTATAACGATAATAATATATACAAGATAAAGAGAAAAGAGGTGATAAAGAGGGCACTGACTGACTGACTGACTGACTGACCGACCGACCGACTTTATTGATGTGTTTCTTTGATGGGAAATAAGAAATGGAAAGGGCGTTTTAAAAATGAGGGGGTTGTTGGTTAATAGTTGGTTAACTGGACAAGGGAGTCAACAACATCGATGATAAAAATGATGATGATGGTTAAAGGAAAAGAATGTGAACAATGAATGTAACCAGTTCAAGATATTTATACATCATCATTAATCAAATACATATATATTATCTGTATTATTTATCGTTATATATTCCAAAAATGAAAAAAACCCGACAAGACGTCACTTTTGTTATATATCGTAATACCCACCTTACGAAAAAAGAATGGTTGATTTCCTTGCAAAGTAAAATTAAGATACACAAGAAAGCTGATTTACTCACCAAATCATTAAATTAAAAAACGCGGTGGCGAAATTTCATCTTGATTTCAGAATTTACCGAGATCAAATAACATTATAACATACAATGATAAATGAATGAGGAGTTCTCTGTATGTTAAGTAAATAAACAGGTATAAGAATCCACACGGAAGACAAGATTAGGAAAATAGGAAATGGTGAAACGTATTTTTCAAACCTATCCTATCGCTTTTATTCATTTTTATTTATTACACACAATGACTGAATGCTATGTCTATCTACTTTACCACTTTCTAAATAGGGTCGAGTTTTCCAAAAAAAAAATATAATGTGCGACATCTTTTCCATGCTAATCAAATAGAATTGATCTAACCCCTGCTTTTCGTTTATAACGGGAAGCATACACACAAACAGAAATTGAATTCATGAATAAAGAAAGAGAAAGAATTAAAAATCAGTCTAGTCAATCATTCACAAGTCACATTGTAGACGATGATTTACCAAACGGGAATTCTACGGACAGCGCTGAATCACGTGGATTTCGACACAAGAAAATAAAAAATGTGAAAAATTTGGAAAAAAATGTCAAAATCTAGCTTGAAGTTGAAGTACTAATAAAAAAATGTCGGAAAAGCAATGTTACATATAACCTTATCTTCAGCTCTTTAACGTCAATTTTCCGTGATCACATCCACGTGATCATGCACTGTCCCTAAACACTGTCCGTAAATTTCCCGTTTACTTTACCAAATTTAGGGACATGATAAAGCGTTGTACCCACGTGATCAATCACCGGTCAATGCTTTATAAGGTCAGGATAAGGGTTAGGGTAAAGGTTATATGTAAAATTGTCTTCCCGACATTTTTAATTAGACTTTCAAGCTAGATTTGCACATTCGTTTTCCGTATTTTTCACATTATTCGCCTTTTTAATTTTCTTGTGCCGGATTTGTTTTGCCGGGTTGATCAAAATTTGCGCATCCTCATTGAATGGATTACCTGAAGGTACAACGCTTTATCGTATCCCCAAATTTAGTTTGATTTCGGTTATATGTCACATGATTTTAGAATGATCATATATTACACGTGATTTATGGCCGGAATTATGCACATCGTCCCTGTCTTGGTCGTTGTTATTTATAACTCACTTTTCCGGATTGATATCCCGATTTTTAACTATTTAAAAACTCCCTATATACCGGCTCAAAAGTGCCAATCTAATGCGGTCGTTGTAAAGGACTTTGACTAAACATAGTCAACCAATTAGCATAGCTATATTACATAATTAAGGCTCCATCAGGTAATGCTCGGAGAAAAAATTCTTAATCCGAATCCCCAAATTTCTCTTAATGTATCCACGTTTTGTTTGTGTGTGTTTCTGATATCGATGTTATAACAACCAAATTCTTAAATACCAATCGTTTCCTAAACCAACTCATCATCTTCCGAACTGTTCTATTATTAAGTCTTCTTCCGTGTCGGCGTCGTGACATTCGTGTGCTAACAAATGTTGGCAATACTATTATATCAAAAGTACGCATTTACTAATTTCCCCCTCCAAGTTTTGATTGGTTGAGGATATTAAAGGTTAATTTTAGCGTTAGGCTTAGGGTTAAAGTGGAGATCAAGGTTATATGTAAAATTGCTCCCCGACATTTTTTATTAGTGCTTCAAGTCAGATTTAAGCATTCGTTTTCTGTATATTTCATTTTTAATTTTCTTGTGTCGGATTTGTTTTGCCGGATTGATAAAAAATTTATTGGTTAATCTAGAAGACCCGGTGTGCAGTCAACCAATCAGCGATGGAAATTACTTGCGTCCAATCAGAACTGGGGGGGGGGGGGAATTAAAAGTACGAGCCAACCACAATGCAGTTTTTCATCCACTAAATGCATGTTCTTAAGCGAGCTTGGGCTCGTTTTATAGAGTTGCGCTTCTTTGCTGGTGCTTTAGTGGTGCATAAAATAAGTGCAATACGGTTAATATCATTGTCGCCAAAATTGTCATAGCCGACTGTGGGTAAATACCTGTAAGATATCATTCGGCCAACAATGATTGTATCTTCGAAATTCGTGATAAAGTGACGGCTTTGCTAAATCTTCATAACGTGGATGATCTGGATCACTAGCAAGAAGAACCTTATTATGTAATAGCCTTAAGTCAAAACGAAGTGGTTCACAGCAGTACTGGGCACGAATAGTATAGTTTGACGGTCATTCTTTTTAGAGGCAAAATGAATTGTGTTCATCTCTGGCCTGTATAGCATTTGAAATAGCATGATCAAGCATTTCATATGACACCTTTTCCATAAACGCCCATTCCTTTGTGTGTCTAATTTTCAGCAGAAGAAGTACCGAGAGGTTATAAATCTTCCTTGCCTTTTCTACTCTTTTCTCAATACCTATTCTCAAATTCTTTTTCAAATACATAATAAACACCCAATAACTTCTTGATTGGTGCTCTCAATTCATTCTTCAGCCTTAATAATTGCATTGTATAAATCAGTAAAATTACCAGTTTGTGATAAAAACGATTGTACTCAATGAAGAACTTGGTAAATCATCTAATAAAAAAGTTAAAAAGACTAGTGAAAAGAAGGGCAAGGATTCATCCATGTTGAAAAAACTTATCAAGAACATATCTACTACATGAGTGGTGTCTTTACTTTATAAAGTCTGAACAAATTCAGTATTGGCGCCACTCTCGAATAGTGGAGGGTACATTCTGTTTTAGGTCAAGAAATATATGTAAATTAGATTTCATACCCATCTGTAGACTAAAACTCTGTTCGAGTCAGTTCGGGTTTGATCCAAAAATCGTAAAATAGTTTTTCGTTGTTTTTACTAAGACACTTATATTTTGTGTCTTAAGTAAAATGTAATTGTGTATATATTCACAAATTTCGTTTAATATTGGACGATTTTCAGGCTGACCCAAAACATTTCAGGTTGTCGCAGATTGGACCCAATCTGATTTGAGCACTACTATAGATTTGCACGGAATAAGGGCTGTGGCAGAGATTATATAATATTCTTAGGGGGAGGGGGTACTAGTACTCTAGCCACGGCGAATCATGTGATTCCGATCTATTCGGTCTCAGGTACTCTGGAAAGTGAAGTGCGTATTCTCACCAGCCAATTAAATTTATCATCAAAATTATGTGTAGAACTTTAATTAATGTAATAAATACATACTTTAATTATATAGTTAAAGTTCGATAAACCGAAGGTCTCGGGTTATTCAAGAATAAGCTTCGCTTAACGTTATAAAGTACTATTTAGATTATTTTTCGTTATATCAAGCTCTTTGTTAATAGGTTCGTTCCCGAAAATTCTTCGTTTTAACGCGAGTTCGCTTTATCGAGGGTTTGCTTTATCGAACTTTAACTGTATTTAAAAAAATAAAAAAAATTTAACGTAGCCAAAATACAAGTCCCTTTGATTTCTAAGTTTCTTGTTGAGTATAACTCTATAATGTCTTCTGACAATTATTAACTTTTACCAATGGCTTTATTAGCTTATCAAAAGCTTTCAAATTTCTTGTTCATATAATACTATTGCAGTATTCATTGTTTTTTTGTAATTAGCTTTTCCCATCTCTCCTCCATCAGATTATATTTTGTTACTGTTGACATATTTCGTAAGTTAACAGAACTAAAACTTTCTCAACAAATTTCTTTATCATAGTCATTTTATATCTATATCAAGAATTATTTTTGAATTAATTGCTGACATCTTGTCTTTACCAAATACAAGTAAAGAATAGTCATGTTAACAGATTATTTCAGCAAAGATAGGTCCAGAATTCATCACTTCAATGTGAGAGATGGTCTAAAGTGTGAAAAGTAATACTTGTTTACTGCATTAGTTGCTCATATTACAGCGGTATGATCGTTGAGATACTCCAAATGGATTAAGGTTTGATTATTCTGGTCTACTGCTACAATGCACTCTGATTCTACTATATAACAAAAATCTACTAATCCATTCAACGAGTAAAAATTATCACGTGTCAATATAATAAGTGGGTTTTTTCTCTTTGAATGTTACGTGCAGTAGCAATATCAGAAACGCTATACAAATCCTTAATTTCTTGAAGATCAAGAGCATGTCTAAGCTTTCCCTACAAATTTTTGAGGTGCCATCATACATTTCATCTTTTAATTAGTTCCTTCAAACCCAACCACTGTCCAAAAGCAATTCACAATTTTTTGTTCACATTATTGATGGATGATTAGAGTTGGACACCGAAACATATTTATCCAAGTCTAAAGATTTCGGGTTTTGTTTATTGCAGGATAAATCCTAAATTATTACTGAAATTTTAAATTATTGCCAAAATTCTAAATTATTAGTGAAATCCTAAATTATTGCCAAAATCCTAAATTATTTCCAAAACCCTAAATCAATGTCAAATCCTAAATTAATGATTAATGTTAAGTTTTCTGAACTAAATTTCAAATTAGGAAAATTGATATTTAAAATTTTGTACTGAGCATTTTTACTTGGATATCAAAAGCTAGTTGTCTAGTAAAATTTCACATTATTATAATTTTTGAGCTTTTATTTTTTATTTTGAAACTTATCGTACTTGAGCCAATTTGTGAATGTGTGATGTGATCATTATCATTACTAATGAAAGAAATTAGTGATTTTAGTGACTCAGCAAAATACGAGTTTATGAAAAAGTAATGATTAGTCTACAGTCAGAGTAGATATATATAAATGATGAGAAAGAGATAAAGAAATAGCAAAAGGGAACAAGTTACTATTAAAGTGATTCGTCATGCTCAATATAACAATTTCTTTTAATTATTAATAAGTCATTAATTGTTGTTCAGATTCTTTTAGTTAATAGTGTAAGATCTATCCCTTGCTATGAGGTGCATCAATGAGTGAAACTGATAAAGATATAGTTGGATTGAGAAGTTAAATATAATTATGTAAAGTGAGTAGCAAAGCAAGAAAATCTATCACACTTTGCATTGTCCAGCAAATCTGAACAGTGAATTTGATGAAAGAAATCTAAGTTACTTGATGAAAGAGCAAAATATATATCAATTAGAAATGTATTCATTATTTTGATAATTTGTGCCATCACCAGGAGGCACTGAAGAACCAGTATCAAGTTGCTTAGAAAAGATCACAACAGAAATTAGAACCATCTGAAAAAGACAAAAAAATCACAAAAGAATTTAAATCAATGAAACTATTAATATTAATCAGATAATCATTGGGATTATCTCATCCCAATGATTCAGGTTGAATATGGGAACAATACTAATGAAAGAATCAGTAAGCAGTATGATGCAAATAATCTAAAATTATTAAATATATCCAATACTTTAAACTGTAAAGAATTTACATCTAAATATTTTAATTACAAAAAAATATGTTGTTAAATAACTCTTGATAAGAATTATAATATAACGTATTTTTTTGTGATTAAAGTATTTGGATAAAAGTTCTTTACAGTTTAAAGTATTGAATATATTTGATAGTTTTAGACTGTTTGCACTATAGTATAGATACAAATAAGAGTTTGATCTTATATAGCAGCTCATCAAATAATTATCCAAGACGATGTGATGAAATTGAAAACTCATGCATTCATACCTTAGCAACTCCAATGAAAATCAAACAAAGGAGTTAATAAGATAAAGAAAATGAAAAAACAAGCCCTGTAAAAAAAAAATAAAAGACAAAATCAGGAAAAAATCCGGTTTTTTAGTTCCGGAAAATCACAGGTTTTGTTAACAAATTTCCGGATTAAAATCTGA
>CAJVPL010001840.1:0-11497 GCA_910591945.1 Ambispora gerdemannii
CGGAAAATTGATTAAAATCAAAAAATTTTATTTGTTTTTCAGACTTGGCGTATTCCAACCACGAAAAAGATGACATTTTGTTTTTGCGTTGGTCGTCGGAAAAAAAAACGATAAACATGTAACGCATGTAAATCTTGACATTTCAAAGTTTTATACATGTATACGTACAGTGGCCCGCATATATCGATATAACGCACCACTTGCATCGTTGATCATTAATCACTTGATTTGTGATCATATGCGAGCAGACGAACACACAAATAACATTCAAACATCTACTAACATAGGGATAAAAAGCGAACAGATATTATTATCTGCAATACTCGTTAATTCTCTCAAGCACCGGTGCGTTTTTTTTGCTCTTTTGAGAAGAGCAAAATAAGCTTTATCGAAAAATTTTTTTCCTATGTAATTATGCAAAAAATCACAATAATAAAAAACATTATCTATACTCACTCTATTATAATTATATAATTTCTCTAAGTTTATATAAGTATATAATGCAACTTACTATAGAACAACGTTCCAAAATAATTCTCTTACTTCAAAAGGATACAGCGCTCGCCACATCGCCACACGATATAAGATCCATCATACAACCATCACAAGACTTCAAAAAAAGTATAAACGAATAGCATCAAAAACAAGCCTAAATTGGGCCGTCCGCGAAAACAATATACGTGATGAACGTGCACTTGTCCGGCGAATAATGACACGTGAATGTTCGAATGCGGTTCAACTTCAAAAAGCGTTATTAATAAATGAAAAAATCAATGTGGAGGTTAGTACTATACGTAGAGCATTAGGTAGACAGGGTTTGGTGGCGCGGGTCAAAAGAAAAAAGCCGTACTTTTTTATTGTTATATACCAGATTTTTCGCTAATTTAAATCGATTCTACCCTCATTATCTATTTCCTATTTAGAATATATATAATTTTAGTAAATGCGGTCATTGTAGAAATATTGCACAAGTAGAAAAATAAGTTTTCGCACACTTGGATTCTGTTAAACCATTAGCTAAACTTCCACGTTTTGCTATCGTTTTTTGAGGTTTCCCTGAATTATGACACCACTATAACAAACACTTGTAAAACTATTGAAAAATGTGGAAGTTATTCAAAGGTTTATCAAGTCAAATATGGATAGAATTTCCCTTTTTGCCTGTGTAGAATTTTGTTATGAATGCTCACATTACATTGTAATTATCTACTTACTATTCATACATAAATAAAATAAGCTTAGCGAAACAAATTACTATTCTTATCACCATCTTTATAGAACTTCAGTTTATGTTAACACACATAAAAATTAATTACATATTCACAATAAACATTTACTATATCAAAAAATTTCTGTTATTTATACACAACAATAAAAAGCTTCTTTTTTGTGCGTTCTGTCTCATTTTTTTTTTCATACATATTACATGTATACTGTTCCTGTCTCATTTGTCATAACGATAAATCGATTTACAAACACGTTTTATGATAATAACGATAACGATAACGATAATATAATTACGTACTATTCTTTACATGTACATGTATTAAAATATTTTACTATTTGCATACAATAATAAAAGTTATAAAAGGACTGATCCGAAGATGGATACGTAATCATATCGATATCAAGAATTTCACATTTCAACCGAAGCCAATCAAGGTTACGCAACCAATCAGAATAACAACACAACTAATTTTTCATGCATAAATCGATAACATGTCAAACACAAACGAAAGTGAACGACGACTTTCACACATAAATAAATTATAAAACACTGCCAGAATCACTTATAAAATAAACTCAAAGATGGCATCTAAAACTTCGAATACTCACGATTGTAGTAAATGTATTTGGTGTCAAAAATGGGATTACTGCAAAGCTTGTTCAGTTCACAATACTCATGATTGTAGTAAATGTACCGATTGTAAACACTATAAGTACTGCGATGAGTGTTCAGTTCACAATACTCATAATTGTAGTAAATGTACCAAATGTCAAAAAAACGAGTCCTGTGTTGGATGCAATAATTATCACAAACAAATTTATGTTGAATGGTCTAGTGGAAATAAAGATAGTGAAAGTCTAGTAAAAGAATGCAACTATATTAAAAAATATGGAATATTTGAATGGATTCCATTTGAAAGATTTACCAATGTTGAATATCTTGCAAAAGGAGGTCTTAGATCTATTTATAAAGCAACCTGGTTGGACGGACCATTGAATTACTCTCTCAAGTGGGATCATGTAGAAAATAAATTTAAACGAGATGGAGAACGCAAAGTTGTATTGAAATCATTACATAATTCAAAGCAAATTACATCCGAGTTCGTGAACGAGGTAAATGAACACATTTTAAGTGTAATCATATTGCTCTTTTGTGTTTCAATCTAATTAAATTTTTCAAAATTAGATTCAAACTGCTCTAAAGTGCACCTACAATTTTAATTATTATGGAATAACTAAAAACGAAACTATAAATGAATACTCGGTAGTAATGGAGTTTCATGATTGTGGTAAATGCACTAATTGTCATAACAATAATTGCTATATATGCATCGATTATCACTATCAACTTTATAAAGTTGAATGGTCTAACGAGAATAAAGATATCGATAGTCTAACAACAGAATTAGCATTAATTAATACGCGTTTCCAATGGATCCCTTTTGAACGATTTACCAATGTTAAATATCTTCCAACAGAAAGAATTTATAAGGCAACCTGGTTGGACGGACCAATTCTCAGGTGGGATCATGAACAAACGAAATTTAAACGGTGGGGAGAATATCGAGTTGTGTTGAAATCATTACATGATTCAAATCAAATTACATCAGAGTTTAGAAATGAGGTAAAAATTAACAATTTCTAAATGTAATCAAGTTGCTTTTTGTTTTCTAATACAATTAAACTTTGCAAAATTAGATTCAGACTGCACTAAAGTGCATTGATATAAAATATTATGGAATAACTAAAAACGCAGCTACAAATGAATATTCGGTAGTAATGAATACTCATGATTGTAGTAAATGTACTTGTTGTCAAGAAAATGAGTATTGCCCTCCATGTATCGATTACCACAAACGAATCGAATGGTCTAGCGAAAATAAAGATATCGACAGTTTAATAAAAGAATGCGCGGAAATTAATGATAAATTCGAATGGATCCCTTTTGAAAGATTTACCGATGTTGAATATCTTGCAAAAGGAGGTTTCGGATCAATTTATAAAGCAACCTGGTTGGACGGTCCATGGAATGTCTCTCTTGGATGGGATCATAAAAAATTAAAACGACATGGAGAACGCAAAGTTGTGTTGAAGTCATTACAAAATTCAAAACAAATTACATCGGAATTTATAAAAGAGGTAAACATATACCATTTCTCTAAAATATAGGTATTTTGTTTCTAATACGAACAAAGTTTTTCAAAAAAGATTCAGACTGCTTTAAAGTGCACCAATGCCTATCTTAAATATTATGGAATAACTAAAAACCCAGATATAAATGAACACTCGATAGTAATGGATTATGCACACAAGGGCGATCTACATAAATATATTAATTCCAACCATGAAACATTGATTTGGGAAGAAAAACTAAACTATTTAATTAACATTATCTCAGAGCTGAATACAATTCACACAAAAGGCTTCGTACATCGTGATTTTCACCCTGGAAATATATTATTGCATGTTAATGCTCATATTGCTGACTTTGGACTTACTGGACCAGCCGATACAAATCAATCTAATCATAAAATTTACGGAGTACTTCCTTATATGAGTCCAGAGGTGCTGAATGAAAAGTCATACACTGAAGCTGCAGATATTTACAGTTTTGGTATGATTGTATACGAAGCTGTAACAGGTAAACAACCATTTGGCGAACGGAGCCATGATAGAGATCTTGTATTAGACATTTATAACGGCGTACGACCTACTATACCAAATAATGTTCCTGGATGGTGTAAATTTATTATTGAAAAATGTTGGGATCCTGTTCCTGAAAACCGACCAACCGCTAAGCAACTTCACTACTTTATCGACTCGATCTCCTTTACCGATATCAACGATAAGAATTGGAAACCGAATATTTTGCATTTTAATTATTACAGCTCTTTAGAGTATTCTAACGCTAAAAAAAATGAAGAAATTAAGGAATGTCTTATACTAGAAAGGCAGAAATTAAATGGAATGAGATATCAAAAAAGCTTTTCTATAAATACAAACAAAAAACAACAAATCCACCCACATGCAGTTTACATTAGTCGAATCTTTACTTCAAAATCTGTTTCGATTCCAACTGAAACGGGTACTTTTTATTTTAAAATATAAATCATATCGCCATTGACATTTCATATTAATTAAAAATTATATTTTTGATGTTTTAGGCTACACAAATGTTAGTTTGTATGTTCCAAACGAAATAAACGAAGGTAAAATTTATTCCCGATTTTATATTTTATTTGTTTGAGTTTTATTCATTATGTAAGCTGCTCAACGTTTTAAAATAATTTGTTTTTTAACAAAAACCTGGCCTCAAAGAACTTAAGATGAACGATAAATGTCCTATTGAAAATGTGTCGGAAGAATCAAATAGAGACGACAAGAGTCCTAATCAAGGTAAATTTTTAAGTAATTATGAGTAGTATTTAAAAATTTATTCCTATTAAAATATTTTTATTTCATATTTTAGTGACGATTTCAGATGCTATTTCATGTAATTATTAAGCAAGTTGTATTTTCGTTTTATAAAAAGCAATATTAATATATTAAGCTACTTGTTTGTATGTATCTCTAACATATTTTACTACTAAAGTTGATATTGATATTGTTGCTGAATCTACAAGTGCAGGTTTATATGTTCAAAACGAAACAAATGAAGGTAAAGTAAAATCACTTGATATTCTTTTTTTATTAAAGTTCTTTATTTAACTGCTATTTTTTCTTCGTAGTGGAAGTAAAAATAATAAATGAAGAAGTTACTCGACTCAATTTAATTATTACACAATATTTACAAAAACAAGGTGAATGGGAACATGAACGACAAAAGTTATTACATAGACAATTTGAACTTGAAAAAAAAAATGGAAATTTATTGCATAGGCAATTAGAACTTGAAAAGGAAAATGAGAATCTATTGAACGTAATTGAAAATTTAAAAATTAGAATTAGAGAATAGTAATATTTATTTATATGATATTTTTGTATTTACTATACAAGTGACTCTCGTTATACACTCGGCGGAATAAAGTCACCGGACACTTTTTTCGCGAAATAATAGTGGGAAAACTAATGAAAAAACTTGTGTTAGTGTTCTAAATACATAAATTTGAAATGTTCTGTAGTATGTTATACTAAAATTTCAAATTTTTATAATCGCTCTTCAAAAAGGTATATGGCGAAATGTATTAAAACATAATATTTTAAAATACTATTTTTCTGTGTAAAAGTATTTTCACTATAACTTTATTAATTATAATTAAAAAAAAATTTTAGTATAATTACTTCAGAATATACAGCATTTATTCAATTATAACATCAAAGCATATTTTTTCATTAGTTCCATCACCATTATTTTATGAAATATAAAATCTATTATTAAAAGTTGTTGAAATATAATATTTTAATGTTTTTTAGATATTATTTTTTAAAGCATGATTAAAAAAACTTGAAATTTAACATTGCATGTTTCAGAATATTTTGAATCGATAAACATAGAACATCTATATGAGTATTTCATTAGTTTTTTTATTAGTTACTGCGTTATTGAATTACTAATTATGTAAAGGTCATTTATCTGTGCATTTGTATTTTAGTTATAACTTTTTAAACAGGATCAAAAAAACTTGAAATTTTAGTATAACATACATCAAAGCATTTTAAAACTACAAGCTTAAAATATAAAATCATAATTTTTCATTAATCTTTGCACTATCAAAAAAGTTGTAGTGATATACTTTTTTCGCGCAAATTATTGGTTTTTGAAATATCATATTCTAGTATATTTTAGTTATAAATTTTTAGTGGAAGATTATAAAGATTTAAAAATCTAGTATAACATATTTCAGAATATGTTGAAACTATGCTTAGAACACTAATACAAGTTTTTTCATTAATTTTCTCCTATTATTTTATGAAAAAGTATTTGGTAACTTTATTCTGCCAAGCATAATAAACTTTCATTATATTAAAGACCAATTAAACTCTCGATATAATAACATTTGTCCAAAACCAATCTATAATAAATTCTCTCATTATAGTAAACTCTCGATATAGTAAATTTTGAAGAGTTTTTACTGATAATATGGATGTCTTCACTATAATGAGAGTCACTAGTACCATTAATATTAAAACAGCTACAATTTTATTACTAATATTTAATTTGATTTGCTATTATTTCAAAGTTTTATAGCTTTATAAAAAAATTCAGGAAATTATATAAAATAATAATTTAGAAAAGATCAAAAAATTATCCAGATTTTTTCAGGAAAAAATTTAAAAAATCTGTTTTTTCTGAAAATATCTAGATATTTTCCTAAATTTTTAAATAATTTCAGAAAAAAAATAATTTGTTCTTTTTTTGAAATTATCCAAATATTTTCTTTACTATTATTTTATTTACTTCTAAAGATTTAATTATGTATATATTAATAAATTTCCTGTTATATTCTTAATTATTTTTGGAATTTGGAATTAGTAATTTTATAATACTAATTAATTTTAGTATATAATTTTATTTTTATTTAATTTGATTAACTGAAATATAAAATATAAATTTATTTTTAAACAAAAAATAAGAAATTTGTTTAATAAATTTAAATATTATAATTTATAATTTAATTTAAATAATAATATTATTATGAAGTTTTGACAAATTAATTAATATATTTTTCTTTGATATAAATTAGAAAATTTTAATATAAATATAAAATATCTCTTTACAATTTTATTTCTTTATTGTTATTTAATTTTGCTTTTTTAAAAGTAATAATTATAGAAAAATATAATTATATATTATATTTCAAGTTACTGAACAAATTTTTAATTAGATATTTTATTAGATTTTAATTCAGTAATTTTATAACTAAATCTGTGCTTTTTTGAAAACTTGATTTATTTTGTTATAAATAATAAAATTAGCATATAGTTCCTGGCAAAAATAATGATTACTATATTTTTTTACTTATATTTAGATATTGATATATTTTTTAAAATCTTAGAAACAGGTATTTTTAATGTCACAAAGCATGTTAATATAGTAAATTTTGCAATATTTTATGTCAAATGATTAATTAAATTTTTAATATTTAAGTAAAATAAAAAATTATTTAAAAATATTTTTAATAAGCAATTTTGAAAATTCAAAAGAAGATCATATCAATGATTGTAGATTATTTACTGCAGTATACACGTGATTATGATAAACCAATCATTAGTCTGAATAGCAAAATTTCCATTCTTAATCTATTTCCGATTGATAATAATTTTTAAATTTTAAAATTCTCATTCTTGATTACCATAATCTATAATAATTTTAAAATTTAAAAACTCCTATTTTTTAATAATCAATTAAATATTTCAGCAAATAAAATTATAGAGATCCGTTCTTATCAATCAAACAATACTTCTTTCATTTTAGCATTAGTTTCTACTCCTGCTTTATTGTTTCTGCAGAAAGATTAAGTAAAAAATCAATGTTATCTAATATACCCTCAATTATCACTCCGATTCAAAATAAACAAAATCAATGATTAGTTTTGATAAAAAGCTTATGTCTAAAAATTTAGTCTAAGAAACTATATTTTATATTATAATAACATTGTTCCCTGCAAAATCTACTATAAATAACAATTTTGTTTGCCAAATAAACATAACTGAAACTTATGCAAAAGTTACATTTTTTATGAATCTGTAATTATTTTTCCGATGGATCTGTGGGTACCCTTAATTTAGGTTATGTTTTGGTAAAGCAATAAAATCTCATTTTTATAATATCCAGAATTTTTTGTCCGGTCAACACAATTTTAAAAGGGTAAACCAATCAAATCGCAAAATTAATATATAATGGAAACACTCAAAACAAATGTTTATTTTTGAAAAATAGCTTGTATCAGGAAATTATGCCTATAAAACTGCTTTTAATATTCTAACAAAAAATGTTCTTTGTGAAATTTTAAATACATGTATTTTTCATGTTCAAGATAACTCCTACTCTGACTCTAACCTTAATTATAACCATAATCGAAATACTAATAGCACAAAATAACATTTTGATATACTGCATATAAGAGTTTGTAGTTAAATTTTGCAAGGAATATTTTTCATTAAAATATAGAGAGCAGTTTCATAGACATAATGTTGAGATACAAGTTATTTTTCAAAAATAAACATTTATTTTGAATTTTCTATTATATATTAATCTTGCGATTTGATTGGTTTACCCTTTAAAATTGAGTTGACCGGACAAAAATTCTGGGTATTATAATTTATTGATTTACTGCAACTTTTCAAGCATCGCCAACAAAAATTCACGTTCATGTTAGCGTTATATGGTGTAAACCAATAAGAACTTCCTGCTGGGTGACGCAAACCAATAAGGATGTGCAATTTTTTTGACCAACCCGGTATAACAAATCCGATACAAGAAAATGAAGAGAAAAATATGAATATTAAAATCCGGCTTGAAGCACTAATAAAAAATATCAAAAAGGCAATTTTACATATAATCTTGTCCTCTAAACTAATCCTTATCCTAACCCAAACGATAAAATAGCTTTTAACTTTAATTTTCCGTGATCACGTGAGCGAAATATATCATTTAATATCCTAGCCACGGCAAAGAAAAGTGTCGGTTACGTGATAATCCATTAAAATATCCGATTAATATTAGATATTAAGTATTAGGGTTAGGTTAGAGCTGAGATTAAGATTATATATAAAATTGTCTTCCCGACATTTTTTGATAGTGTACAAAGCTAGATTTAGATATTTATTTTTTGTATTTTTCGCATTTTTTATTTTCTTGTGTCGGATTTGTTTTGTCGAGTTGATCAAAAATTTGCTACATTCCTATTGGTTGCGCAGAACTTTTAGCATTCTTATTGGTTGGATCTGATTACCATCACGTGACCGACACTTTTCTTTGCCGTGGCTTATTACTTCGCTTACGTCACAAATTATCACGTGATCTGAGTAGCTGTCAGGTAGCATAGAAAATTTTTTTGAGATATCTTAGCATTTGTATCATTAGCGGATAATAAAGTAAGGCTGTTAACTATCCGGTAGGATTGTCTAATAGGACCGATTAACAGCCTAATTATAGGCGAAAACATTATTTAATAAAGCTTTCGTTCATAATTGGATTTAATTTTTTATTTCAACTGTATAATGCAATCTGTATTATATTTCGTAACACTAATCAGAACTCGATTGCCAAATTCGAAAAAAATAATTGCAGTATTCCAAATACGCAAAAAATCTTATTTTTACTAATGCTAACCATTTCTATTGGTACTTGATTTTTACTGTTAATCCAGAATCACGTTGCTTTTTACCTGTCTTGTGTCATATATGTAATTAGAATGGGATGAGAAAGAGATCTTTAAGTGTTCACGAGATGAAATTAGCATTGCATTACGTGAACAATGCCTTTATTAGACTGATCGATATTACAATGGACGCGCAGTAATGATGATAGCTTTGCAATTATGTTTTCATGAAATTTTCTGAGAATTCTAAAATATGACATATCTGTACAAGCGAGATGAGTTTGGTGTTGGCTCCTTTTACTCGCATTACATAAAAAAGCGAAATCTAACAAAGCAAAGCAGCAATAACATCGAAATTAATCTCTTAGCAAATAATACCCTCAAAAATACAAATAGATCATCTCATAACACTTATTTGCAAACAAAAAATTAAGGTATGTGCATTGATCGAAATCCACTTTTGCATTTCGCGTATCTGGACTGACTATCTTTTTCACGTCGTATGTGTTTCCAAAAGACTGATCGGATATATTACCTTTATTGGTTATCATCGCCTTGGTTGTTTTTCGTGGAAAGAATAACTGCTTACCTAAGAATTGGAATACTTTTTTTCGATGTGATCACTAGCACGTGTTTCTTAGAAATTAACTAAACATGATGATTATATCAAATATAATCGGAGCCATGTCCGATATCGATATGCAAAAAAGTATCTAAAACAAGAAATATATGGTGAGTGGAATAATGGAACTTATTACATGTACATGTATAACGGAAATATTTGTCGTATCAACTTGCTAAATCCAGGAATCGAGATAGAAACTGGAAGATAGATTCAGCAAAGTCGATAGCTGAGTGATAGAATCACATTCTGAAACTCTTGTTTTATTTTTCGATATCTTTAACTCGTTCATGCAGAAGATCAATATGAAAGAATACTTTTCTAAACTTCACACATTGCGGGATTTCTTGCGGAGCAAGGGCACTCCTTTGCCAGATTTCTTAGGTAATGTGTTATATGCAATATATATTTGGCAGTCAGGCTCTGACGAAATATCAGAATCAAACGAATTGAACTCACTTTCAGATGAAATAATATGGTCTAGCTTTATATCTTATTCTAAGACATGAACAGATTTCCAAATATTATTAAAGTGCGTCTTGATCGAAAGATTTCCTTCTCCATCAAATAGATTCACTCTAGAACACTTTAGCACTAAGTGTTCCTCGAAGTAACTATATTTATTATCTTTGCGCTTTGCCATAATGGCACTGTTATATTAAGGTGATATAATTCCTTGCCTGAATTTATATAAAAATTAGTATAATACAGTAACCAAAGTGTTCAGTCAATTAGAGCCAAAATCTTAAAATCCGATTTATTGAGATTTAATTAAAAGTCCAGTTTATCAAGTGAAATTTATAAGGTTTATCGTGCTTTTAATTAGTCTCCGCTTTATCGAGAGTCTGATTTATCAAGATTCACTGAAACACAAAGAATTGAAAAATTTTTTGGTCATTGTACTTTTAATTAAATCAAATCACAGTTAATATGATTCCATGCTTACCATCAAGATAATCGTCTCTTAAATTAAATAAACAATAGTAAAATTTTAAGAGTAAAGAAGTTACCAATTTTATTTAAAAAATGTAGCATTCCTATTTATTGTTTCATCTTGAATATGTAATTTTTCTTGCAAGTTACTCGATATCTCATCATCCTCTTTAATTTCATCCAAATCGGTAATTTCAAATGGTATTAAAGGGTTAACGAAAAAGTAAAAAATATAATTTTACCTTCGTTTGGAACATACAACGGACACTTCTAGAGCCTAAATAATATGAAATGTCAATGTGATTTATATTTAGAAATAAATAATTGCTCTGTTAGTTGGAACTGATATTGATTTTATAGTAAAGATTCGACTGGTGTAAATCGTATTCGAGTGGATTTCTTGTTTTTTTGTAGGAATACCTATTGGATCTTTTCTTTTATCTAATTTCTG
>CAJVPL010001841.1:0-11491 GCA_910591945.1 Ambispora gerdemannii
AACAAAACCCGTGATTTTCCGGAACTAAAAAACTGGATTTTTTCCTGATTTTTGTTTTTTATTTTTTTTTACAGGGAAAGTAAAACTGGGTTTCTTATATAGATCTATTTTTTATCCAGTAAAAAAAATGGAAGTATGTCAGATCTTTTAAAAACCATTTTTACTCCAGCAATAAAAATGGATTTTTACTAAAATAAAACTGAATTTTTTGTATAAATCCATTTTTCATCCAGTAAAAAAAAATGAAAGTATGTTGGATCTTTTAAAAATTGTTTTTACTCTGATAATAAAAACAAATTTTTGCTAAAGTAAAACCAGATTTTTTGTATTGATTTATTTTTTATCCGGAAAATATTCCAAATAAAAAATGGATCAATACAAAAAACTGGATTTTTGCCTAATATGTTTGAAAATTTTTTTTTACAGGGCTGTGATAATTTTTACGAAAATCAACATTAATGAAAGATAAAGATCATTTGTGTAAAGATATCTTTAAATAATTACTAACTGAACTATTAATTAACAAGTAGAATTTATTGATACGACCTACAAAATAAAAATATCAAAAGCACTTTGAACTTATTGCGATCAACAAGATACTATAATTCTAAAATTAAGATATGATTTATTTATAGTAAAGATCTTTTACTATTGTATACAAACTTTGAAGATGATTAAGAGAAAAAATTTGTTAACAAGTAAGTATATTTTACAGGTTGATACTTTTATTGATCAGAGTATGAGCTTTCTTTACTTGAAAGAAGCTCTTTTTTATATTAATTCTTTAATTATACTAATTACATATTTCGTTTTATAGACTTATAAAAATAGAAATAAAAATATCAGTTAGAAACTATTCACAGAAAATATTTTACTAATAATCATCAGCTTGAAATTATCAGCTAGAAATCTTCAGCTTGATAATATAAATGCATGTAATTATCCAAAAATGTAGAATTAGTTCAACAAAGAGTTTCTTAAAAAGGAACATAATTATTAGATACTAATTTGTAAATGAAGATGAATAAAAGTAAAAAGGCAATAATAAGTGATTATTGTAATACATGTATAATGATTATACAAAATGGAGATTTGGGTGATATATGACAAATAATAATGTTATTTATGAAAAAATTATGGAATTAAAGAATTTTGTGTTGTTATAACAACACTATTATACATTTATTTGTACTAAATTTTTAGTTATTAAATACATGTATATTCTTTAGATGTTAAACACTTTACACGGAGCTAACGTGAAGTATGCTGCTCCATTAATAATTCTATATGTACTGATACATTGTATAGTGTCATGATGATAATATTATTTTTCTTTTGAATTCACACTCTTTTTTTTAACACACTTTCGTATAGATATGCTTCTTTAATAATATATTTTCGCTCGATGATTCAGCTTTATAATTAATTTGATATTTACTATAATAGTTTTAGTATTTTATTTAAAATTTGAAATGATGGTGAAACAAATAAAGATATCAACAGTCTGATAAAGAATATGTGGAGATTGGAAATATTTATCTTTCAAATAGATTAAATATCTTGCAAAAGAGATATTTTATAAAGCATCTTTGTACTTGTACTAAAAGTTATATAAAGCAAAACGTGAGCTAGAGCACTCAGTAAACATTATCAAAAGTCATAAGAAACAAAACTGGAGCACAAAACAGAACTGAATTTATAGCCACTTTCAGGATAATTCACTGAATGACATAAATACATGTTTAATTTCATATTGCTTAGTATTTATACCTATCGAGACAATTATATTGGTTCAATTTTTCTTGTAATTGATCAAAAATACTGTCTAATAATATCATTATGTCATGTTATAGATCATTCAAATCAGTTCAATTTTTCCTATAATTGATTAAACATGTCAAAGATCAAAAGATAAATAAAATACTTGCCTAATAATATCATCATATCATGTTATCTATTATTTTGAATGAATGACAATTTCAGGTTTCTCACCATTTGTTTCATCACCATCATTATGGCTGTCCATCGCGAATTTCTCTAATTCATGTTGGACTTTAAGTTTTCTAGAGCATCTATTGTGCGTTAGGTGCTGTTGTTTCTTGGCAGTCCCTCTTGCTTTTGGATCTGATTTTATCAACATTTACATTCTAATTCTTTGTGGTTTCTTCCAAATTAACCTCTGGCCAGGTAAGTTTTACTTTGCATTTGCTAGTTTTCCTGTTTGTTGGTGGGAAGTTTGTTGTGTTTAGCTGGTTGTCGGTTATCACTTCGTTGTTATCATTATTGCCTGGTTGTTGCGAATTTCATGTGTTCAACCTTTGTATTCTTGCTAATTGCAGTGGTTTGGTGTTGTTTGTGGTTTGTGAACTTCCTCCTTTTTTTTTGGTTGCGTTGATTGATGGGCCACTCCACAGGTTTCTGGCGGGAATGAGCAACTTTCAACCGGAACTGCCATAATTCTAATACACAAACGATTCAATTTTTTTAACAAGTTTATTTAATAATCTATTAGGATGTTACTTCATAATATTTTGTAAAAAAGCATTTCCAAAATCTTTTTAATTGAAGTCAACTTCCTCTTCTTTTCAATCAATTAAAGTGGCTATTTCATTTTACATGTACGTCTTGTACACATAAATATGCACGTATCAGCTATATGACTTCATGTTCATTATAACAATGCCTAGCGTTAGGAATAATATCGATATAAGTGAATGTCATACGCCCGTAAAACGCTATTAAATTAGAATGCAGTATTACTTTGTTTATTACGTATTATCAATATTATTAAAGAACTTCAGGCAAGCTTTGCTATAAAATATTCTGTATGCAAATATCAAGAAACATTGACTATTATTTCTTAGAAAATGGAAATTAGTTCGATATTCACGGAAATTCGTCAAAAAATTTTCAAGAATCTAAGCAGTGAATCTTTATTTAATTGTCTAGTCAATCGACCATTTTTCAAGAACCCAAACAGAGGATTTTTATTCAATTGTCTATTAGTCAATCGACAATTTTGTTAAGAAATTGTGCCGATTCTTTGGGAAGCATCTCTTACGACTATAAATGCATTGCAGGGGTTTATGTCGGAAGTTTTTCGAAAGAAACATGGGAGTATCTGCGTTCCAACCAAATTAGTCGACCAAAGACTACACAACAACCGACGTTTAATTATGTTTCTTTTTTGCGCCATTATGTACCAATACATGTAAATCGCGTAGCAAGCGCATGTTTAAATCAAAGATATTACAAGAATGAAGAAGAGTTGAAAATATGCAAAGAATTGGCAGTTTCCTTGTCCAGACTTTTATTAACCGAATTGGCTTCTTTGCATTCTTTATCGTTAGATCTTTTTTTTAAAGAGGAATTCTGGAGTCTAATCCCTAAAGAATGCTCCGTTTAAAGCTTATTGAAATCCTCAATGATTATCACAAAATGTTCGAAAATCTGGCCAATACCTGCTATTTAAAGAATCACGCTCAATAGTCCTATAATTTCTTTTGATGAAAATACCGTAGAAGCATTTCAACACATGATGAAAGCCCAAAGTGGATTACAATGGATCCGAATACGCCGTTTACCTCCTCCCATTGAGATCAAACTTATTTGTAGCACTCTTTATTATTCATCAAAATATCGAATTACCGAAGTTGACTTCAATTGTTTTAGCGCAAATAGCGTAATTCCAGGATTGAGCTCGTGTATCAATCTAATTTGTTTAAGTTTTCAGAACTGCATAAAGTTAGAACAACCATGTTGGTTTGAAACGGCTAAATTTTTTCAAAGATTGGAATATTTCTCAATTCGACTTTCATCTCCGAAACCGCCAGTTAATCTAATAGAGGAAATCACCAAAGCTAGCAGCAATACTCTCAAATATTTTTGTTTGAGAAGCGATCCTAATAATTGCGTTGACAAGATATTTCCTTTAATTATTCTTTATTCACGCAATCTCCGAGCAATCGATTTATTCGATTTTAGCGGAGAGAATCTGTTCACTTGATGGAATCATGTCCAAATCTTTATCATCTGAAATTATATGTTAGAGAGTGTGATGATGTTCTGACAAGAGAACTTCGACCCATAATTAAATCTCTTAGACTAAACTTTACAGGAACTTTTCTCGAAATATCCGAAAAGCTATTTATTCATTTTCCGGAGGTTACTCATCTAGAGTACCTTTCTCTTGCGGATTTGATACTCTTAGAAATTTGGTCGAGTACCTTTGTGAGGGTGTGGAGTATTTTGACAAGTAAAGAAAATATGCAATACCTCAATAACTAGCGATCGGAAGATATCACCATTTGATTCGTCATGTCGAATGGTTGTATTTTCATGTGATTCCGATCGCTGAGTATCGAGATCTCGTTACTTCGTCATAATATCTTCTTCGTCAAAATTCCTCCTACCTTAGTCTGTAATCGTCGTTTATTTATTTTTAAACCAATTTATCTGTTTACCTTATTGTTGATAGGTAAATACCAACTGAAAATTATTTATGCGAGACATTAGAATCGTTTGTGTGGTTTTGAGTGTTCAAACTATTTATCATATACAGAGAACTCTTCCTAAGTGCACCCCCTCAAGACCATATAAAAAAAAGACAAAATGTGCATTTAGGATGGTGTGAATTTATGGAGAATAAATAATTAGAATCGTATATACTCGGGACTGAGCCAGAGTGTGCATTGAAGGAGGATATACGTATAGAGTACGTATGCATTTATTCTCTTTATTTTATTTGAAAAGTTGATCATGCATCAATCATAAATTACAAATACCTTTTTAATATTATATGATCCTATTTTATAAATACATGTACAGTCGAACCCCTCTATAGTCACCACCCTCGGGAAAGCAAAATTGGGTGAGTATAGAGGGAATGTGAATATAGAGGTGTGTGGCTATAAACGGGTGTGACTATAGAGGAGTTTGACTGTTCTCTATATCAAAAGTTGATTTTAGAAATTTCTATGCTTGCTACGATATGATCGATAACGACAAGAACTACGAAATACCGTACATTTTAAAGCAGTCTGAAATTAATTTTGAAAAAAAACTATATTAGAGATAGTTCAAGTACTTTGAATTTCCACACAACTTCTTTATGTTTCCATTTAGTTCAAATTTAAATTTACTTTATAATTCTCATAGATGTAATCGTGCAATGATTCTTTATAATTGAAACTCTCCATTTACAAGTTATTCAAAATTGGTGGATCTTTTAAAAAGGGATCCATTCATAAGCGCTTGTAATTTTCATCCATCGCAGCAATCCCGAGCTCGACAATCGTCACATTCACTACAATTATGAATGCGTACTGTGAAACGAACACTTTCTGCAATAGCAATCATTTCGACAATAAAAGTATTTACTACAATTGTGCATATTCGAAAGATTGGACACTTTATAAATGGGTTTAGTGGTTAAAATTCGAATGATGTTATAAACTTTTGTATCAGTAGTATGCATTGGTGCATTTTGTGTGTATAAATTTGACACTGGCGTATTATTACATGTAATTTATAAAAAATATGAACAAAGTAAATTTCAATGGTATAGATTATAACAATTAAAAGATGTGTTATTAAAAAGTTACTGTTACATTTACTTCTAACAAAGGACAGTGAATGTTCTTATTTTATATGAATTTGTAGTTTGTCTTGCAAGTCATTCGACTACGTACGTCTTTTGCATCACCAAAGATGATCTTCAGTATACGTAACGATAACGAGCAATTTTACATTCATCTGGAACATACGTACAAACTAACGCTAACACTTGTATAGCCTATCGTTATATAAATCAAATTTCTAATTTCTTCGTGTGTTTTAGGAGCTGTAGTATTGAAATGCAAAGTTTTTAGCTTTTGTATAAAAATGTTCGATTTATGTTTTAGTTTGCCATTGTTGTTACTTACTTTTATAGAATTTTTCATTGTGTGTTGGAACTTCCATTTGTGTTAACGTTAATGCATATCTATAATTGGCGTACATTCATAAAAAAGAACCATCATCGTTAATTAACGATATTACGTACTTCATTGATTCAAAATCGCCATCAAAATGAAGTCGTTCTTTACGACATTATGTATTTATTTAATACTGGTATTTTACTTTGCTAAAGGAGAAACACCTACCTCGAGGCGGTAAGTACGTAATGCAGCTGAATACATGTAAATGCTATTTTATTTATTCTAGTAGTATAACCAAAGCTTTAATAGTGGCCAAGCTGGAGCAATAATCGATAATAAGTAAGCATTTTCTTAAGGAAATTCAGTAATTAAAAGATAAACTTTAACCCGAATCTTCTTATTGATAACTATAATTTAGATTATATGTGTTTGGTGGACAACAAACAAATAATCTAAGTCCAACAGGATACGTTAATGAACTTTGGATACTAGACTTAACTCAATCTTTTAACGTATCATCACCGCCATGGGTTCGTGGCCCTTCGATAAATGCTCCGGAAAAAAATGCATTATTCACAGCAAATGTTGGTGGCGCAGAAAACAAGCAGCTAATAATCTATGGCGGCGAAAATCCAAGTTCAACTCCATATGCCGTATTCGATACCACATCGCAGAAATGGTCAACTCCCAATTTCACAGATACAAGCGCGGTAAATACTCGAAAAGATCATACAGGCGTTACGAACTTCAATGATACTACGATACTTTTTTATGCTGGAGAAAGATACGATGATGAATTTACAATCAACAATGACTTATTTTTGGTAAATACTCATAGTTGGTTTACGCACTACTTTCCAGCCAGCCCGGAATTTAGGTCGTGTCATACTTCGACACTTTTAAGTGATGGTAAAATGTATGTGATAGGTGGCCTTTCCAATAAAAACCCTGATTCAAATACATTTGCGAAAATGGATCAAATTCTTGTATTCAATTTAAAGACAAGTAAATGGACCCGAGAGGTAATTAATCAATTTATAAAAAAGTATACTGAAATATATATTCTAATTATGTGTTATCTTAGACAATACATGGTCTTGTTATTCCTCCAGAACGTATACATCATGCAGCAGTTGGCAGTAAGTATATTGGAGTCTTGTTTGCATTTGCTTCTATCTCGTATAATAACAATAAACGCATTTAGCATTTGAGAATAAAATTATAATTTACGGAGGAACATTGAATTTTGTTAATTACTTTAACGATCTTTACATTTTGGATACGACGACCGATCCATACACTTGGACAAATATATCAACAAATGGAATTATTCCTGGTCGAGCTTCTCATACGATGGTCATAGCTGGGACAAATTTAATTATAACTTTTGGTAGGAATATGCATGCTTAAAAAGTGAACGTTAAAACTGATATTTACCGTATATATTAATTTCTTTATTTTAGGTATGCCTGTAAGTAAAATCTCTAGTTCTACATTCTTTGAAAATTTCTTTTTTAATTCTAATTCTCGATTCTTTTTAGGCGAATCAATTGAACGATACTTTAGTACTCGACATTACAAATTATACATTGCAAACAACATACACACCTAACAAACTAGATCTCACCACACCCCCAAAACCTAAAATCGTATATAATCCAAACCCCACGAACAAAGATACAAGCGACAAACCTTCAGATACCATTTCCTCAAATTCGTCCTCATCTTATAAAAAAAAATTAATTATAGTAATAGTGATTGGTACATTAGCTAGCAGTATGCTTATTGCTGAACTTATTATCTTTTTCATATGGAAAAAGCAAAATGGTAAAAGAACCTACAGCAATACCGATACATCTTCTATGATTAATTATACGTGATTTTTTGTGTAACCCAGCGAATTGATATTTTTGACAAATTATTAATTTAAATTCGGGATTACATTAACTTTAACGTTAATGGCTAAATGAGGATTATAAATTTGTTGCAAAGCTTGTTTATTATTTCAATTCGATTATTATTTCTTTGTACAATTAGAAAAAGTGATAGATTTACAATTTATCGTTATGAATTTCTTTAAACAAATACGAATAAATGATTTGATTTTCAAAGTCTTGACCTCCATGGAACAATTATGACTTAACTATATTAATAAATTATTAAAGACGAAAGCTCAGGTCTTAAACTAAGTGAAAGAGAGCTTAGAAAAGTACAAGATTTTAGTAAACTAAAAAGCTGAATTTTTAGTTTACTGTATTGATTTCAGCTGACTAAATAAATTCAATTAACGGTTAGCCCTATAAAAACAGGCAAGTTCGTAAAATCACGAAAATTGCAAGGAGTGGTACGAAATGGTACGTACATGTACAATGCAGTATATATGTACGTGTGTATAAACACGTTTTGTGCATGGTTTTCTAATATAGCAATGGCACGAATTTGACTGTAATATCGATACATGTACATGAATTTATTATTGATTAGTTATAGTGAATCTAAAGGCCATTTGGCCAATTCGTCATCAGCAGGATGTTTTTCTTGTCCCTGCTAAATTAAAATCATTATTCATTCATTTATTTGATAATGATAATAAAATTTGATCTTTAATATTCCCAATTCTACACATCTTTTAATTAGTGTTCACATATTTCTTCAGCTTCTTCAGTAACTAGATCCTCATTTATTCTAAACTTTGATCATTGTCATATTGTGAGATTCACTTGTTCCTTCTCCAAAGTTCTGCTGACACATCATATTATCCCCACTTCAAAATTATCCTTATTAAAAATTATCGTTATATCTGTTAGCATCAAGTACAACAACCAAAAGCGTAGTTTCTATTGCTATCATTTTTATCAGCTCCTTGTTCCTTTTTATCATACAGTGCTCGCCAAATATAATGAGAATGCTTTATTGTGCTATGAAGAAAAAACAAAAATATATGAAAATTTGCAGATATACAATTTCATATATTGCAAACAAGTTTACTTTATAGAATAACTTATTGTAATTACTCCCAATTACCTGATCGTTTTATTACATCACGAAAATTGATCGAAAACATATAAAGATTTAAATATATATACTTTGATATATTAGTAGCTTAAAATATTAAAAAGCTAAAAAAAAATTAATGAAATTTATGACATTATGTCAAAATCAAATATTTGATAATAATAGAAATAAGATACTTTATTAAGTAGTCTTAAGAAAAACCTGCTCACAATATATTAAGTATATATTTGTAAATTTTTAGATATTTTTATAGTGCAAAATAAAAAATGGCATATTTTTCTCATTATATATGGCGAGCACTGTACATATCGATATTGATAAAATATTAACTCAATCGAAATATATAAAATAAATTCTGTGTCTTTGAGAAAATTATTTTCAATTAGTTTATTAACAGGGAAAATTCAAAGCATAGTGTATAAAATAAAGTTGAAACTCCAAGGAATCAATTCTCTAGAATTAATTACGTAATACATGTACATGTACATGTACTGTTACAGGTTAGTGGCCGATTATAGAAATTAGCGGCTAATTTGTAACTTGGGTGGGAGAAACGAATTAGATCAAGGTTATTTTAATTATTAGTTTTTCTAAGTTCTTTGCCAATATCTTCGGATATTGTTGTGTTCAATCGTCGGTTAGGTCTCGTTCTCGTGTTCACAAATGTTAATAATACATTCACTTTTTCTGGACCAAAAGCATAAACCCTTTAAATCATAGTCGTTACAGTTGTCAAAACAATTATCTCACTTTCCTGGATTAAAGTGGCAAACCCTTCAAATCGTAGGCACCTCACTTTTCTGGATTAAAGTGGCAAACCCTTTTTACAACAATGGATTATTGGAATGGAGAAGAAAAAGGCACATAAGAACTAATTGTATGCAAGTAAGTAATTATTTTTAAAGTCTTTATTGCTTTATTACCAATTCTCCTTTCTTCTCTATTGCTTTTTTCACTCTCATTATATACATTTTTGGTTTTCTATTTATGATGTAATTTATGGTGTAATTTATAATGTAATTTATAGTGTAAATTACAGTAAAATTTACAGCATAATTTATAATAGAATTTATGGTGTAAATTATAGTGGAATTACAGTGAAATTTATAGTATAATTTGAGATGTAATTTGAAATATAATTTGTGGTGTAATTAGAACTAATTAACATAAATAAAGAAATAAAAGAGAAAAATAAAAAATAATGTGTTTCTAAAAGAAGATTTAGTATTACCAGTATAACACACATCCTTGATTTGGAAGTTTTTACTTCATAAAAACATGTAAATTTAGATATTGTTAAAGTTTATGAAAATGTCATTTTTGCTAAGTGTACTAATTTGGATTGGAATTAATTTTAAGTTCCAATTTAACTCTTTTGACAAAGATCTAGTAAATGCAGTTAGAGATAAATCAATATTGATTAATGAATAAAATTTTACAAGCTTGGTTCAACTTTTTCTTTAAAAATATTAAATATTAGCAACATTATCAATATTAGAAAATTAAGATAATAATAATATATCAATTTTACATGATTCTTCTTTTCTTATTGTATAATATCAATAAGAACTTGTTGAATTTTTGACTTTTAATTTTGATTATCAGCAAATTGATAACAAAATGTAATTCCACTGACCTATAATAAATCACCGTGCATATAAAAATTTTGATAGTAAAATCTAGTAAAAATTGAAATTTTTGCTCTGTAAAGAAGATTTTATTTTAATTAATAAATATTTTTTGTTTTCATATCCAAATAAGCTAAGATTCTATATTTCAATATATATTTTTTATAGAATTTTTAGATTTTATTTCATGAAATTCTTTTAATTGTAAAATATCCACAAAAATTTTTCATAATTAAAATTTAAACTTAATTATAAAATATTTTTTGTAAATATTTTACAATAAGAAGAATTTCATGAAATAAAATTCACAAAAAATATATATTGAAATATAGATTCTTAGCTTTATTTGAATATGAAAACAAAAAATATTAATTAATTAAATAAAAACTTTTTTACAGAGTGAAACTTTCAATCTTTACTATATACATAATGATTTATTATAAATCAGTATCTAACAAAATCTTTTGATTAGAGTTGATTAAGATCAGCTAAAATATTACAAAGTTTGTTAAAAATACTTAATATAATAAAAAAATATTTGATAAAAATATTGTTTTAATTAAACTTATTGAATTATTATTATTATTTAATAAAAATATTATTATAAATAATTTTTTATAATTATTATTACTTACTTCAAATAATTCTAAAAGATTATATTAATTATCTTTATTATTGGTAATTATTATTTGTATTTGACTAATAGAGATAATTTTTCTGAAGTAATAGTAACTGAATTCAAATTGTAACTGAAAAAAAGTAATAATATCTGATGATGGTATTGAAATACTGTTACCGTAGTAACATAAATTTCTCTAATTCAATAATCTTTCTTTGATTATGCAAAATTCCCTTTTTATAATTTATCACCTGATTATCATTATTTTTATCCAATCGTATAATTATCTCACTTTATATTATTACCCTAAA
>CAJVPL010001842.1:0-11486 GCA_910591945.1 Ambispora gerdemannii
ATAAACTTAATATAAAGAAAAAATTTCAATTTTTACTATGTTTTATTAATAAAATTGATCTCTGATTGCAAACTTTTTGTTTATCGAGTATATATAATTATTTTTATTTATTTTTTTGTTTTTATTTTTTTATTTTTTATTATTTTATTTTTATATGTATTTATATTTTATATTTATATTTTAATCAATTACAAACTTCATGCTCAAACAAAGTAAAATAATATTAACTAATTAGAATTTATATAACAAAATTATTATAAAAAATATTAATATTTACCTTATAAAATAATAAAACAAAGTTTTTAATAATATTATATAAAAATCTATACTTATCTTTATTTATTATTTATTTGTTTTTTTTTTAGTTAATATATTTATCTTTTATATTTTTTTCTTGTTTTTAAATTATTATATTTATATTTTATTTTACACTCTTAATTATATATTTTAAAACTTGTATATAAATAAGTTTAAATTATATTAAGCTTATTAAAATATTATTATTAAAATTATTAAATAAATATTTTTGTTATTAATTAATTATTTAATATTTTTATTATAATCAAATTATTAAATTTTTTATTTGTCAAAACTACAATATAATATTTCTTGTTTGTAAAAAAACAAAATAAAAATGTTTTTGTTATTTTTAATATACTATATATTTAACTCTAAAATATTTAATATTAATATAAAAAATTAAAATATTATATTATCTTCTTTTTTCTTTATTTAATTTTATTCTTTTATATATTTTTTCAAATTATAATAATTTTAATAAAAATTAATATAGAACTTAGATATATTTTTTTATTATTTGTTTTTTTGTTTAATTTTTTTTTAATTCTTGTTTATATTTATTAATTAATTTCATAATTAATGAAAAGTATAATAATATTAAAATTTATTAATAATTTTTTTATATAAAATTTGTAATTTTACGAATTAATATAAAAATAAATATAATAACTAACAAAATTATAAATAAAATATAAAATTGAAATTTTTGTTTTATATAAATATTTTTTATTTTTATGTTAAAAATTCTTTCAACTTTTTAACTAAAAAGTAAATTCTCAATTTAACTAGTAATATTATTTAAAAAATTGCTTTTCTATAATATTATTGATTAAATTTTAAATTTATTTCTTAGTTAAAAAGTTGAAAGAATTTTTAACATGAAATATATTATTAATTTAAAAGTTGTTATATTATAAAAATAAAAAATATTTATATAAGACAAAAATTTTAATTTTTATTATATTTTATTAATAAAATTACATACATAATTCCATAATTTTGTTAGTCATTATAAATATATAATTGAAATAAAATTTTCATAAAAATTCTCTTTGTAATTGCACCTTAATAAAAATATCTTTTATATAATGTATAATATTTAAAATTATCAAACATTTGTATTTTATAAATGGATACACTTCTTTACTAAAAAGTAAATACAAAATTTAATTTGTAAATATAATAAAATAGGCTCTTTCTGAGCATATTCACAAATTAAATTTTATATTTACTTCTTAATAAAGAAGTTTATCCATTTTGAAATACAAATGTTTGATGATTTTAGATGTTATGCATCATAATAGAAAAAGTATTTCAATAATATAACTTTATTATATTTAGTTTGATATCAATATTAATATTTAAGCCGAAAATATTTGGAATTTGATATTTATTGTTTCTATATTTCTTTGAAAACTAAAATCTACAAAACTTTGTTTTCAATTAGTAAATTTTGATACTAAACAATTTTTGGAAAAATCTTTATCCTATTAAATCCACGAGTCTTCAAAGTAAATCTATATGAATTCGGAATTAGACTTGGGACGAGGGTTAGTGCTGGGAGATAAGATTAGTGTTGGTTGATAGGATTTTAAATCCGTTCTCATGTACAACACATAATTAAATATGAAGAGGAACAAAATAAGACACGGAAAAACTATAGTGAATGCATGAACGTACATCGATATTTCCGTCTTCGTTTTTAATTTCTTTCGAACATTAATTATTCTCATCACCTCATTTTTGTTAGTATGAAAAATCAAAAGTTCGTGTTTGTAAAAATGATAAATAACGATAAAATCGTTATTTTTATTTTTGTTGGGAAAGCGATTCGAACGACTCGATCGATCATTTACAAAATAACAAAAATACTAATTCTTTATATAAAAATGTATCTGCTTCATACTCGACTAACGGGGATTTAGCTCAGTGGTAGAGCAATTGACTGCAGATCAATAGGTCACCGGTTCAATCCCGGTAGTCCCCTTTATTTGATTTCGGCTATCGCGTCAACTTTACGAAAGCTTTTTTTTGCACAATTCTTCGAATTGATCATCCTCATAATGCACGTGACAATTTAACTAATCGATGAATCAAAATCTCTCATTGTCACGAAAAAAATGTCTTTTCGGCTTCCATTTACGAAGCTTGCTCACCATCCCACCAAAAATCTCTTGATCCTCTGTTTTGGCAGTCATTTTCAGGCAATAGATACCAGGTACGTTTTTCTTTGCTTTCAGATATTACCTTATGTTTATTAAAAAATAAAAATTGTTCTTAAAAGTACCGGAGTATTGTTGGCAACAACACAATCGTCATTCACTTCAATAAAAACTACTACGAATATTTCTACACCCTCAACAACCGGACCAGCGGAAGCAGTAAACTTACTTCCTAGACCTAAACATGTTTTGTCCAGTGAGGAAGCACACACAGAGCTTATTCGTAGTATCGCGTTTAACGCGCAAGGTACCTGTATGGCTTCAACTAGCGAGAATAAAGTTTTAAAAATTTGGGATTTGGAAGAGAAGCAATGGAAACTTAAAAACTCCAGGTAACCCAAAAATTGAAAACATCAATAAATAATTAAATAAATGCAAAACCATTTTATCAGTAATCGTCGTCGATTTTGTTGTAGAAAAGATCAGTCGTGAAACGTGTGGTTTCTCTTGTTTTTGATCAGACAGGCTCCAAGATTATAGTGGCCGATAAATTTGGTGACGTTTACAGGTGAATTTAAATCTAACGTTATTTGAATGTCATTTATATTTTTTCAATGTTTTTTTAATTGGTTGTTTTGTTTGTTGGGAAGAGAAGCTTTCCTATAGATTTACCCGAGAATAATGGCAAAACATCTTCACAGTTACTCTTGGGACATGTTTCAATGATTACTGATATGGTCGGATTACATTATTATTTGGTTTATTCTGCATTGAGAATTTAAATCTGATTTTTATTATATATATATATAGACGCTTACACCACTCAATAAATACATAATAACATGTGACCGTGATGAACATATACGCGTCAGTCGATACCCAAACGCATATAACATTGAATCATTTTGTTTGGGACATACACAGTAAAGTGTTTTCATTTTTGAACAAATGAGTATAAAAATAATATCATAATTAAATATTTATAATTTCTTTAGTTTTGTCTCAAAACTACATATAATTCCATGGGCAGCCGATTTTCTAATATCAGGTGGTGGAGATGACTTTGTCGCATTATGGGATTATGTCCATGGCACTCTGTTACAAACTTTGGATGTTAAACAATTTGTTGATTCACAACAAGAGGTACATATGATTGCTAATTATCTGCAAAAACGATACTAAAGAAAAAGTTTATTCTTTTAAAGAGTGAATCAATAACTGCGGATAAATCTAGATCAGAAGAAGCTAGTGAGGAAGGAATCGCGATTTCAGCGATCACCAGTAGCGCAGTATCACAACATATTGCTTTGATAATAGAAAAGTTAAGAGTGTTCTTGTATTTTGGTCTTTGTGAATATTATTTTTTGCTATTCTGACACTTATTTTTTTCTATTCTGACACTTATTTTTTTACAAGCAAAGATTCCCCGGAATAATAATTTTAAGATGGGAAGCAGATCAAAGTCGCGTCGTTTACCATAATACACTAGAATTAGAAAGTGATCCCCTAGATATTGCATATGACCTTTTTGGTAATTTGTGGGTATCGATTACAACCTCGGAGGATGAGAAAGAAAAAGAGCGACCAACATTTTTGGTAAATTTGTTCAGACAAGCTGTTAATGATAAGGTAAAATTATTATTTTTGAATACATGGGTTTATTTTATCTATGACTGCTGATGTATCCAATATTTATCACGAATTTGTTTAGTATGATAAAGCGGCAAATGATGATCCATTAGTAAAAGAAATTAATCAATATGGATCGATGCTAGGTAACGAAGAAAATAGTAACCCTATGTGGCGTTTAGTATATTTTTTCTTGTATTTGTATACTATTAACCATCATCGTTATATATAAAAGTTGACACTTTACCGGACTTGTATCCTATTGGTCAACTTCGTAAAGCGGGGACTGATTGGCGCGTTCAACGTAATCAAGATGAAGATTACGATGATGTTGCGCGCAGTTTGGAAGGTGAACTTGCTTCCTCATCAGATGTGAACAAGTCTAAACGAAAGAAAGTTAAGACAAAATAATTTTGACTAATATTTTGCACAAATCATGTGATATCTTTTGAACCAAATAATCATGTGATTTTTCAACAATGAATATTATCACGCGATTTTCAATACTCGTAGCAGCTATATTTCAACTTTCTTTTATTAGAAATAATCATTTTGGTTAAATTTCTCCTGAAAAAATTTTTAAATAGTATTTGTCCTCCAAAATGCTGTGTATTCTGACTTTAATGGCATGTATCAACTTTTTGGGGGGTATTTGCAGATCTAGGAACATCTTTAGGAAAAACCAGCCAGAACTTATTTCAAAGAATAACTTAAAACTTTTCGCAATATTGCCTCTACTCCGAGTTTTATGGTTTCAAAGTCGGGTCTGGTTTAGAGTTCCCGCACCATACAAATCAATTTCAGACGGAAATTATTGCAACTATCACATACAAATTGCATTTTTCAAAGATAAATATAAAATGTGATGTTATTGTGTAACATTGCTTTATATATAACACATTTATTTATACAACACATTTATCTCTGCGTTATGCTTACAAAGAGATGTTAAAAAGTCTTAGCATACACACATGTGTGATATAATTTATTTATTAATTAATGATGAAATTTATTTTTAGTAACATAAAGATGTTTTCTTCAATTCGATTTGAATTTTCTTTTAGAACAATATTATGTCATACATCATTACACAATGAAAAATTTCAATAGAACGACCTAGAAACATGATCGATGAAAATAATAAACACAGGGTCCAATGTAACAAACACGATCATTATTATTATCTACATAAGGATTTGTGCAAGTCAACAGCAAAACATTTATCGACACCGTAACAGTTAAATTTGTTTATGTTTCTGAAAAAGGCAAACACCAATATTTTCAATAGTAATAGTTACGATGTTCAAATAAACCCTTCTTGGCGAAACGTGATTGGTTTAATTGCGTTCCATTAAATTAATTCTGTTTATAGCAAAATCGAAAATCTTTTTTTAATTACAAATACATGTACACTGATCGCTTAATATTGTTCTGAAACAGTTCATTATTCTTTAAAAGCGTGGAAGGCCTGTGCGACGCTTTACTTCTAAATTAAGAAATTATAATCATTACTTTCCTCCGAATAAGGGTTCTATGTGACAGTGAAGTAGTTAGTTGGCTGTGAAAATCTTAAATTGTTCATTTGCACAACATGAATGAAATAAGGCGATTTATAGTAAAGATTGTCACGTTTTTTAAGCCCATCAGTTTTGTTCACGCAAATGTCTTATTGTTATTATATTTATTTATTTATTAACTATACAATTATTAATTAAACCAAATAAAGCATAAACCAACTAAAAAAATACTTCTATACAAAACATATTGTTTTTATTGTACTTATTATTTGTTGAAAGCTGTAAAATATTTTGGGTTTAGAAGGGAAAATCAATAATACTATTGAACAATATTGAAACCTCTAATTTTTGTAATCTACATTAGAATTATGTATTAATTATTATTAGTATTATTTTGATAAAAATTATGATTAGTATTAATTATTAGTAAACAGAAGAATATACAACTCTAATTGGAATTCTCTTTTTGTTTGAATATGGATGAAATGATTGTTTATTGAGTAGATTTTTGATTGTTCTTTGCGAAGTTTTTATAAGTTTGAATGCGGAATTCGGCGATGGTATTTGCTGTGGAGAGAGAGGCGAAATTGGACTTGGAAGAGACTCATAATGCTGATTGCTCATTGTGGGTGATGTTGGGCTAACAATTTCCTCGTTTAATTTAAAAACAGAAAATCCACCCATGGGGGAATAACCTCCATGATTTTTACTTTTATCATCAGGCATAAAGAACTGTGGCAAACTTGTAGGTCGTCGCCAAAGTTGCTCTTCAATTGAAATACCATTTCTTAGCACTGCCGCTTTGTTTCCAGATGCGCGTACCATATCATCATGCACAAGTTCCGAAACACCGGCCAACACCGAAAAGAAATAGCGAACTTCCTTTGTCTCGTTTCGCCAACGCTCGCCAGCAAATCGTGAAATATCAATAAAATCCACTTTCGGGTTCGTTCTCTGAATTATATTCTGTGCCTCCTTTCTATACAAAATATATGCATTTTGCGGGGTCTTAATCGGCTTTTGCAGATTAGGATTTTTCGTGGGAGCCAGAATTTTGTTTAGTGGAAGTGACAAAGGAGGAATTGAAATCTTTTTATCGATAATTTCACTTTGTATTCTTGCTGCTATGCATTTTGCCCATGTATCTGCCCATGCCCAAGGATTTTCTTGTTGGTGATTATGGTGTTGGTGTTTTTGAGTCGTGTTAGTCATTGAATCTTGTTTTTTTTTTATTTTTTTAAACTTTATTTTTTATTTCTTGTACTTAGATTAACTTTATTTTTTATGTTATTATTATTATTATCGACGAATTTCGTTTTTTCTTTAATAAAGAAAATTATTTCGAAATTATCTCAGGACTACGTTTATATGCCTTTTGATGTTTCTATTAATAAACCAGGTAGGACAAGAAACCAGAACTATTATTGTATCGACGAAAAAGGTATTGGTGCAGAAAATTTATTCCCTTTTCAAAATGTCAATGACGTTTTGTATTACAAAACCCTGATAAATTTATTGGTTCAACGGCGGCGAGGAAAAAGTGATAATTCCATTGCCATTAATTACCGTTGTTCATGTATGCGTGTGCATTAATGTCCAATCGCCTAAAACTATAACCTATCCTCGCACGCATACATTGTCTGTTTGTTTGCTCTTCTGTTCTCAGAATGTACAAATTGTAATCAAAAATTCCATGAATTCTCTCACCTATTACATTGGTGCATTATTGGAAATTATAGTAAACAATAAGATTCGGATTGTATGGATATGAAGAGAATGACATTCTTTTCAGGTAAAAAAGAACGATATTTCATTAATCTGATACCATCGAGTAAGATCAAACAAGATAAAACCATTGTTTGATTGTATCTCCAAAATATACACAATGAACTGCCGTTATATTCTAATAATGGGTAATGGGCAAAGGGGTTAAGTTTCGAAACGAATCCTTAATTTCAAAGTTTTGGCCCAGATTATCATTATCTTGGTTTGAAACAGAACCTAAACCTGAACTTGACTAATTAAACCGGCGAGAACGTGTAAGCGCACAAATTTCATGAATTTTTATTGCGCCTATTCCTGCTATTCCTGTGTGACAAATAGTCGCTATATTTCTGTTTTTCAAAAAATATAAATTATGGCGCTTTGCCCGAATATAAGGAGAAAATATTGTCGGCAAAGAAACCAACTTTCCAATTGATGTAACTGTAGCCACTGTATTGAAGAGCCACATTCATATTCTCGGAATTTGGATTCTGGGATGTAGAACATTAAAAATCACCGATAACCAAATGGCGTAACCGGTTGCCATAAAACTTGTCTCAAATATAGTAAATCATGGATGATATGCTCTTGGCGAAATATTTATAGGTGTACACAAAAATTTTAATTGTATTCCACAACTCTTACAATGGCATTATACATTGATGCTGTGCACTATTAAATCCACAATGATTAGCGAGCAGTAGCTACAAAATGATCTCGCCTTAATTTTAAGGAGTCAAAGGGGGAGAGACTATTTGTTTTATCGACGACGTAATCTCTCTAATTTATTTTCAATAAAATTGATTTGTTAAAAGATTCTGTAACTTAAAGAACCAGTAAGCAAGCATAAATTATCAGACGATGTTTGAAAATCAACCAAAAGTTTCTGCATTTGAACATCCCAAATAAATATTGTTTTATATGCGTGGAAATTAAAAATTAGTGTAGCATCTTATAATTCATTTATTAAAAAATAGCCAAATTTTATTGGCATAAATCCTAAAGTTTGATAATTTTGTCTAAAAATACATATAAATATGGATTGAATAATATAATATTATGTAGTATAAAATAATAAAACGCTATTGTCAATAATTTTTTTACAGATTTTTTCCAAAGTTTTATCAGAATAAAAAGTTTGATCTTATAGTCGATTAAGTATTAGTGAAGTAGATGGCAAGCGAGATGGTGACGGTATAGTTTCTTTGCTCGATGAACAACACTGAGAACAGAACACAACTCTTATTGGTGCCGTTCGCTTTTGGTTAATATATGGATATGTTGTCCGTATCCTGTAAGACTTTTTTGAGAACGGAGTTTTTTGTATAACATGGAATGCCGAGCGAGTCGATGGTATTATCATTGGTGATGATTCAACAACATGTTTTGAATAATTGAGACCATTTATTTGTAATAATGAAGCATTCATTTTTTCTTGTATGTCTTGGATTGAGAATGCTCGAAAGAGACAGTTGACAAATTCCAACATTTCTTCTTCTTGTGGTTGTTTTTGATGATGTATTTGATCTTTAAGGTGTGGAGTTATTGTGCTGTATGTTTTCATTTTTATTATTATTATTATTATTGGCTGGTTTTCTCTTATTAACTATTTTGTATTCTTTATATAAGTGATTGGAATGTTGTAACGTGACTTTTATGAGACAAAGAAAATTCCAATAATAGAGCAAGTTACTCGAACGAATCTCAAATCGTACCTATTAATAACAATAAGGAAAATATCGAACTTTATCGCAATTACTACGTTGATTGCGCGATTGGTTTTAAAAAATTGATTATTTTAGAACTTTAATGAACTTTGATTATTTTAGAACTTTAATGAACTTTGATTATTTATCAATGTCAATTTTTTTTTGCGTAAGATGTGTTTTTTTATGTGTATGTACAAGTAAAAATATCGTGCGCCAACCAGCTGACCATACGCGCTCAACAGATCGGGCTTTTATTTGTAATTAACCTTTATTGGAACCCATTATACGAGCTGTTTAGCCATCGAAAGAATTTTTATGTCATTCAAAATTTTTGTTGTTTCAGAGTCCTGTATTTATATGCACGAAAATCACATACTTTCGGATTTGTTGCCTGCGTAATTGTTTAGATCGACCAACCCTTGTAAGATCCTCGTTTCGAAAATCTGGTTCCGGTATAAATGCAATGCGGGTCATTGAATAGTTGATTGACAGGGTCTTGTTTGCGTAAATGGGAAAGAAGGGTTGATTTTATCACATATCATTCGTTTTTATTGTTTATTTTTACGCAGGAAAAAGATACAAACCAATCTTCCACATTTCCCCCTTTTTTGAGGTGGTCAATACGATTATGTTTTATGGATCAAAGGAGGATGGAAGTTTGAAATAATCCTGTTTTTAATTCGTGATTTTCAAATGAGGTCAATCCGCGTGTCGTTTCATTCTCTATAAGCCATTCATTCATCAAGTTAGATATCAAGATAACATCATTAATATAGAAAAGACCTGGTTACCCAAATGAAGACACTGTTTCCTTTCTTTTTTTCTTCGAGTCTTCACGAACCAAATTACAATTTCATGCCAGGTGTTGTATCGATAAGATGCAAGATCTTTCTATTTTTTTACGCCATTGTGCATTTCTATCACAAACAAACTCTCTTTAGGTGTATACTCTTTTTTGATTTTCGGTTTTTTCCCTTCATTTTTTCGGAGTATCGCCTGTCGGGTCATGGGATAGAAATTCCAAATACAGGTTCTTTGATTTCTATCAGATATGCGTTGCATAAGGTTTTTCGGAAAAGACGTACATGACGATTTTCAAAAAGGCAAAGAGTAATTGAGAGCCCTTTCACATATTTGAATAAAAATGTGATGTTCATGCTTAAAAGATTCCAAGCGAATTTTTCTGACGTAATTTTCTCTTTTGAGGAATATGCTTAGCGTATTTCATTTTGCTACAGTGAATCTAACTAATTATACACATAACGTAATAAGCGCAATCCACTTCACTTTCTGATTCTTCTGTTTGTTTATTATTTAAAAGAAAGCGCTTTATCGTTATCGTTAAAAAAATACCAAAAAACTAGTTTGCAAACAAGTTTTAAATGAATTAACTAACAATTATGCAATAGAAAAAAGACTATCAAAATTACCTGTTCATGTCAAATATAATTTATTTCTCACGTAAACAATGCTTATTTTTGCGAAGCAGTTCCTGAGACGAAGGAAGAACGAGTCAGAACGAATAGATCAGGGATCGCGAGCATTAAACATCTATTTCTTCACATGAAATGTTCAAGCGAACTTTGACAAAATCGTTATGGGCGTTGCTATGCATGTTGATAGAATTTTCTTGACTGCTTATCGCGGGATTTGTATAAACCCTCGGATTACGATAAATATGAAATCACGTAGATATCAGAATTGGAGATTGAGATTTTTTACAAAAATGCAACTTTGATTTCATGTTTTTATTATCACCCTTGTTAAGAAATGCTTTCCTAATACATAATACAGTTGACTCGAACTTGTGTTAAGTCAGATCAGATTTGTCTGTCATTGTGAATGAAATTTCCAATTTAAATTTCTGTAATCTGGCAAAGCATAATATAGGCCTTAACAATAAAACGGATATTTTTGCCTTCGATCTTTACACAATGCTGGCCGAAATAATAAATATATTAAATTTACAGCTTGATGGCGAGATTACCTATAATCATATTATAGTTATCTCTATAATATATCACTCACCTGTTGAACCAGTAATTGACATTAAAACTTTTTAATGTTAACCTTGATTTTGATACTATATAGACATGCCTCAACTAATTTAGAATTTGAATGATAATAAAGACAGACGTTTCATTTTCAGAACTCTTTGAACAAATTAATTCTGTTTTGGTTTATAGACTTGGGAAAATTACAGATGTAGTCATTCCAATTGTTTTCATATGTTGAATAGATTTACTAAAAAAAGAAATATCTCGATGTGTATCAGACAAAGAAACATATTAAAAATAGTTAGAACCACTGTTTGGCAAGTATATTTGGAATTCTATGGGTTCGGGAATACCCAAGTAGGAATAAAATTTTAAACTGCAATAGAATCTAATCCCATAATCCACTTT
>CAJVPL010001843.1:0-11483 GCA_910591945.1 Ambispora gerdemannii
GTTGATTCTGACAAAGGATCAAGCATCGCATGGTGTCAAGATATTAGAAGAGGCTGTAGAGTTGTTTGAAGAGGAAGTTAATTAATTGTAATTTTATATATTATATCAGAAGTTTGTGTTTTTTGGGGGTAGTTATACAGTGGGACTCAAAAGTAATGCATCATTGAAACGAAAAATAAAAGTCAATTTTTTAATGATATAAACGCTACAGACATATGAAGTTCAACACATATATAGTTAAAAGCCTAAATAAACTGCTCACGTAATTTAAATAATAAATGTAACGCCACTTTATTTATTTGGTCTTTATTTACGTCAAACCAGCGATGCATTTCTTTTGATCGTTCCCCCCTCAAAATAAAGTATATAAGCACATCAAAAAAACACAACAAAACAATACACACACCCTATATATAAAATACACATAAGAATTTACTCTTTTATCATATACCATTCAAATTATCATGGCACATATTCCCATCGAAAAGAGCCCAAATTTATATCCTTCTTCAAGAAGGATATTCCTCTCGTTTTATTGCACATCGTGAAAATATTTCCCAATCCACCGTCATAAGAATAAAGCAAAAAAAGATACTCATGATATCTTTAAAGATTTACCAAAACCAGGTCGTCCTAGAATTTTTACTGGTCGCGACGAACGAAATATCATACGTTTAATTTCGAATGGTGATTGTTCTACTGCAGCTTCCATCCAAAAAAAACTGAAATCTGAAGACAAAATCGAAGTCAGCGCAAGCACAATAAAGCGAACTTCATATCGTAATGGTCTTTCTTCACGAATTAAGCGAAAGAAACCATATCTTAATAAAAAAACATCGAATTCAACGTTTGAATTTCGCAAAAAAAAACATCAACAGTGGACAACTGATGACTGGAGCAAAGTTATCTGGTCCGACGAATCCAAATTTATGATTTTTAATTCGGATGAACGTGAATACTACTGGAAACGTGATACTGAACCACTAAAAGAAACCTACAGTAAAATTTTGGGGTGGGAATATAATGGTTTAGGGTTGATTTTCATCCTTTGGCGTTGACAATATCGTGCCCATTTATGGTCGTATGGATAAGGAATTGAACGTGAAATCTTGAATGATGATTTTTTAGATTAATAAGAATGATATTGTCTTTCAACAAGACAATGATCCAAAACTCTACATATGAATGGTTTGATGATAATGAAATTCGTATACTTGATTGGCCTCCCCAATCACCCGATCTTAACCCAATCGAGCATCTCTGGGACAAAATAGACCAGCGTTTGAGAAGATCATCCATTGCCATTCATACTCAAGATCAACTCTGGGATGCGATACAAAAAGTCTGGATCGAAAGTATGGATGAGCGTATCCAAGATGTAATCAATGCAAAGGGTGATGGTAAAGAATATTTAGTTAAAATTTGGTGGATTTTTATTCGCTAGTTAGCTAGAAATTTCAATTTGAATTTTTGTAATCAAAACGGTCAAAAAAAAACGGATCACTTAATTTGATGTAAAAATGAATTATTTTTATTTTTAAGTTACGGGTGAAAAATAAAGTAAATATAATAATTCTTTTATATTTGGTGACTAAAATAAGCATAGTTATATATTGATTAACGTCGTGTACGAGAAGTTATTGCGTCGCAAAATTTATCTTTCAAGTGATGCATTACTTTTGAGTGCCACTGTATCATTATGTATATCATATAGTGCACAACGCTTAAAAACTGAAATCAGGTGACTTTGAAACACTTTTGTTAATATCTGGTATACATATATAGTCACTTTATTAGATGCTACAAAAACGCCATAATCGCAAAATCATATTCCTCCAGGTCACAGTACTCTGCCTTTCTTTTACCTTTTTTCTCACCAACAGGACGCTGTACAGACAACATCTATAAAAACTCCTCTATAGCTAACTTCACTTTTTTCAAATTACTCTAACAGTTTATGGAACATAACGAATACTACCAAGTCGAAAATTTTATTGTCTGCGAATTCGTCTCATCTAAATATGCGATGATACATTTTGAAGATCAACCAATCAAATTTAAGCCCGCTATGCTTAAAAAATTCACGTGATATTAATTTTTTATTGAGTAATTTAACTCATGGAAAGTGTAAGTTCCAAGTATTTAATCCAAAATTGCTTATAAGAGAATGTAACCAAACATAGCTAACGCTAAGAAAATCTTGATAGATGAATATCATTTTTTGCCTTTTTAAGACATCTACTATTATACATATTTAGTTTATTTCATCGTATCTTCCAAAGCTTTTTATTTATTTTATCGTTATCTAGTTGTCTTTCCTTTACCTTCTTTCAAATCTTTATTTGTAATTAACAAGTTCTGACATAGTTTAATATTTATAGAAAATATATACACATACATTATATTGCTCGTTCCGAGTTAATCACCTCACTCTTAAAAAATAATTAATACTCGAACAATCATATATTAATTTCTTTTCAACATGCCAAAAAACCTGGTGAAAATCTGTATAGCACTGTACGATTACGATGCAGCGACAGAGGACGAGCTTTCATTCAAAGAAGACGACGTTCTATATATTCTGGAAGACGATGACAAAGAGTGGTGGAAGGCGAAGCTAAAAGTTTCGTTACAAGATGGCGGTGGAAGTGACGAAGATGGACCTATTGGGCTTGTGCCGAGTAATTATGTTCATGAGGTGTGTATGAATATAGGTTGAGAGGGTTTAGCTTGACTATGAATTTTTATTGTTAGTTGGATAGAATAACATTATTGTATTTTGTTACTATATAGGCAGAATATGTTTCAGTAGCAAAAGCACTTTACAGCTACGAGGCACAAAACGACGATGAATTGTCGTTCGAAGCGGACGATTTGTTATATATATATGAATCAGATGATAACGATTGGCATCTCGCAAAATTCAACGACCAGTTCGGATTAGTTCCGGCCAATTATCTCGAGGAGGTGCGTATCTGTGTGTTCAAAGGAGAGAAGGTGTATTGATATTTAATCAAACAATCCACAAAAAGATTTCTGACTGGATACTTCTTGCTGGTTTTTTTGGTTGTAATAATTTATTCTGAAGAGTTCAGTTGACGATGTACAACAGGAAGGAGTAGGAACAGAAGACAATGAATTAGAGGGCGCGGCTGCGTCTGTTAAATCCCAAAGTAATCCTAAAGTATCGGTATTCCAGACATTATCGGTAACACATATTCATAATTCATTTTTAATCACTGATTTATAACTCACGGACATAATTAATTACAAGATAAAAAATGTATTATATAGAGCGCCGCTGCAAATGGTAATAACAACTCGTATTCCGATCCGCTGAAACTATATGCTGCACGTCCAAAAGGTGCATCTAGTGCTGCAAGTGAGACCAAAACGTGGTCAGTCTCGGTAATAATAATATTCGTGTATATAAAATATATTGTTAATATTTGTTTAATGGTAAGAACAATATTAATTTGTAATTGTTATTATTTAGGAAGTTGATAAGAAAAAGAAGAAGAAGAAGGGAACTCTGGGAATCGTAAACGGAAAAATATTTTATGGCAGTGAATCCGATAAGGTACCTTTTGATTGTTTACGTGTTTTTTATTCCAAATATTTTATTTTAGTATTGTTAGATTTAACATGTTTACTATTATTTTCATTATTTGATTGGTAGGCAGCCCCAGTCCAACAATGGGACATTGGTGACATAACACACATCAAAAACGACAAAAAACATGTCCACATATCATTCGGCGGCTCAAAACCTGCCACATTTGATTTTCACGCCGGGACAAAAACCGACGCCGAAGCGATCTATCAAAAAGCTATGGAATGTCGCGCAATCCTCGAATCGTCGTCACCAGATGAGTCGTCGTCTTCTCATTATTCACATAATCAACATGAAGATGAAGAGGCAGAGCAAAGTCCTCAACAAGAAGACGAAGAAGAACCGGAACAGGAGGAATTATACGAGGAAACAGATGCTGCAGTGGTTTTGGAAGTGCCAAAACGTGGCATTATTTTGTATGATTTTAATGCACAGGGAGATGATGAACTTTCGGTGGTGGAGGGTGACGAGGTGTGGATTGTTGATGATATTAGTAGTGAGGAGTGGTGGAAATGTCGAAAAGATGATAAAGAGGGGGTTGTGCCTGCTTCGTATGTCGATGTGAGTATTTTAGTGTTTACGTTTTTATTTGCATCAAGTTTCGTGTTGTTTTATTAAGCAATTTTTGTTAACAATAACACACATAGATAAAGACTGAAGAAGAAGAAGCTGTCAATGAAGAAGCCGAAGCAGCCGCTGAACGGCAAAGACTCGAAGAGGAAGAGCGTATACAACAAGAAGAACTACGTCGTGAGGAAGAACGTCGTCAACGCGAAGAAAGAGAAAAACGGCGACGCGAAGCGGCAGAACAGAAACAACGCGAAAAAGAAAAACAGAGGCAGGCTGCTGCTTCTGCACCTCCGCTGCCACCACCTGTTTTACCAAGTAAATTTTCTATTGCATACTTATTAGTTTTACTTTATATATTATAAGGAAAATAAAAGAATAATCTTTTTGGTTTTTTGTAAATTTGTAGATCGTCCTCCTATACGATCGAAGGCTTCTTCTAATGGTTGGTATATTGTTCATCTTCTTTTATTTAGTATTATGTGATTTTTTAAAAAAGCTGGATTTCTTAAATTCCGTTCTCTCTTTTAAATTTCTAGAAGACGCTATAAAAAAAATACAAACTCCCACAAACCGTCAACTTCCAGACAGACCAAACCAAGCACAATCAAAATCAAGTACGCTCACCTGAATTATTTATTCTTTGCTTAATTAATTATCAGTTTGCTACAAAAACAAAAATTATTTTCAACAGAACCAATGCCATCCAACACCAGAACATGGACCGATCGAACCGGTTCGTTCAAAGTTGAAGCCCAATTTCTTCAATACATCGACGGAAAAGTCCACCTCCACAAACTAAACGGCGTAAAAATTGCAGTCGCGGTCGATAAAATGAGTAAAGAAGATATCGCCTACATCGAAGAAGTCACGGGGGAAAAAATCGAAGATGAAAATTCTACCAACAATGACAACAATAACAATGACAACTCATCAAAAATCGACGACAAAAGTGACACTACGCCGTTAGCTGCTATTGTGGCCGCCAAATCATCTAAAACTCATCGAAGAGATTACGACTGGTTTGACTTTTTTTTGAAAGCCGGTATTGGACACGAGGAAGCGTATAAATACGCAACATCGTTTCTTGCCGAGAAGATGGATGATACTTCGATTCCCGATTTGAGTCGGGATTTGATGAAGGAACTTGGTGTTAAAGAAGGAGATATTATTAGGATTAAGAAATATCTTGAGCAGAAACCGCAGATTACTTCGTCGTCGTCTTCTCAGGCTCCGAAGCAGAAGAAAAGCGTGAGTTTTGGTGGTGCTAACGTTATCAGTGAAGATCAAGAATCTTCTGATAAACGAATGGCTCTTAGGATGCAAGTATGTATTTTTTGGTATAAGATATATGTGAAATGGATAATGAATATATAAAGATACCTTCAATAAATTATATAGTCGGAAGAATTAAAAAAGGGAAGTACAGTTACCGAATATGACCGAAAGATGCAAGAGAAACGTGATCAACAACTAGCAATCGAGCTACAAGAAGAGGAGAACAAAATAGCACAACGAGAAGGCAGATCGATTCCTAAAGCAGCTGACATATACGGAAATTTAGGATCAATAATTAAAAAAGAAGAGAAAAAGCCATCGTCGACGACTCCCCCGTTACTTTTCTCGGGGACAAACGGAGTGCTTAAAAACAATACAAAGAAGGCACGACCACAGCCAAGCAAGACTGCTCCAATACAAATTGATGCTAAATCGTTTGTTAGTGAGAAGTCACAAATTGATGAAGCATTTAAAACCTCGAGCTCTTCGTTTAATGAAGATAAATTTGAGAATGATGCTTGGACTACGCCGAATACGAATATTTCTACTCCTGCACTTGTGCCAACTTCTGTTGCTAAAACTAATAATAACGATAATAAGATACCTGCACTCCCAACACCACCACCCGTTATCAATAATACTGCTGCCGCCTCGATTGTACCCACACCACCGCCTCCACCACCTGTTCAACCTCCAATAATAAATTCTTCGCGTGTTAAACCAGTTGCACCTAAATCTGCAGCTCAATTTGATACAAGCGCATGGACCGGAAATCATATTTCTCTTACTTCCTCGCCTACTCCTTCAGTTTTATCAACATCTGCTCCATCAATAAATTCTATTTCATCAAATTCGACTCTTGTCGCAACAAATACACCACAACTTTTACAACAATCGAATTTACAGCAGGCACAACAATTGCAACCACCGACAATATATAATCCTATAATAAATCAGCAACCATCAACATCATTACCACCACCATCCCAACCTATTATCGTCGTTCCTACTATTCAGACGCTTCCTCCGCCATTAATTCCGATTTCCACGGGTGGTCGTTATGTCGGAACCCATAATAATGTAGTGTCCAATAACACTTCTAATCTAAATAGTTTGAATTTAAATGTTGGAGGTGGGCTAATCACAAACACCAACAACAACCTAATACCTAATAATAACAATCTCCTCACGACCTCTAATAATAATAATAATACGATACAACGTGTGAATTCTGCACCCAATTTGACAGCATTTAATGCCTTAAGTGGCGTTAACAGTGGATTCAATCAATCTAATAATACTGGTTTATTAGGTGCAAATTCTTCTACATGGACAAATCAAAGTATGTTTGCAACGTCTATTATCTACCCATCCGCTATTAATTAACCTATCCTTATAATTCACAAAATTCAATTTGCAGATATTTCGCCCAGTCAACTATCATCAACTTCTAGTGGCGGATTCCCATCTACTCAATTCAATTCCAACAATTCCTTGACATCTTTAAATCACACCAAATCAGCAACTCTGCTGACATCACCATATACTCCTCCATTGTCTCAACCACAATTACCACAATTTCAACAATCACCACAATTTCAACAATCATCTATTCAATTATCGCAACAATTAACGCAACAGCAAAACACCACATCGAAATATGAGCCTCAAAATGTATTTGCGTCAATGAAGTCGTCTGGTTTTGGAAGCAGTGGTACGTATATAATTGCATAAACATCGTATAAATAATTACCGAATAATCTCAATATTGAATATTATTAAATATTCGGTTAGCTTCTGGTAAATATGATGCATTGAAACAAGTAGATGCACAAGCACCAAGTGTATTCAATAATCAAGCTGGCAAGTATTATTTTTATCTTTTTTGAATTTGTTTATTTAGTGTTCTGTTAACTAAACTTGTTTATGAATATATATATATATATATTAATAGCTGGTGGATTTGGATTTACAACAACTACCACCACTACTACCACCAGAAACTGGAATCAAGTAATTACCGCGCCCAATAATACTTTTAATAATGGATTATCAGGAATCGGTGGTACTAGTGGTAGTGTCGGATTAACACCACAATTACAACAACAGCAGCAGCAACAGCTATATTTATTGCAGCAGCAGCAGCAACAACAACAACAACAACAATTGCAACTGCAACAGAATCAGCTTGGTTCTGGGAATTTTTATAATGCTTCTTCGCCGCAACAACAAAATAATTTGAATCAAGGATTTAGTAACCCTGGATTTAATAGACAGGTAAATTCCCGAATGAACTTTTTTTGATATTGTTAAAAGTGGTACTAATTTACGTTTTTTGATTTTTTTTCTCAACTAAATATTAGTGGTGAATGTAAATAAATTAATGACAACATTCTTTTTTCTATAATTTTATTAAGTTTATTTATTTGTTAGTTTAATTTCAATCTATTTACGGACTATTATTATTATTATAAACACAATCAATCAATAATTTCAAGAAATTGAACAATTGCGAAAATTGAACAATTGACAATTTGTTTTTTATTTTTTTATCCTCTTACTATTAGTATTTTTTCGAAATGACTAATTATTTATATTCCTTACAAATATAAATAAAGTAATTGTAATCTTATTATTGAAGTAAATCGAATTGAAAGATTGAATACCCATCTAAAGATAGGTCGATCTGCTTTTTAACCTAAGATATGTATTCACATCGTCACGTAATTTCTTCATTATACCCATAGTAATTTTAACCATTTCGGTCCAGTATTTTAGCTTCGAGGTTGTGTCTTTAGTACTACTATTATAAACAAAATCACATTCTTTATAACATTCAACAGGACAGGTGAGATATAAAGAATCAGTATCTCCATATTTGATTCCAAAACCTTTCTACATATTCCACAAGAAGTTTTTCTAGTTGATGTGACATCTTTGATGAGTTCATGTAAGAAGAAAGATGAAAGAGAATTATTTACCTCATCATAAAATGTATTCATATTGTCATTGAATAAGATTTGAGCTATTAATGATTGGTTCACTGAGTTGTGTAAGCAATCCAAATGATTCAAGTAATAATAACAAACCAAGTAATGACAGCAAACCAAGTGATCCAAATGATAACAATAAAGAAAAGTACTGGAGATCATTTGTGTAATAGCTAAATTAAATCCAATAATTTGTTATAAATACAACTTGTATCTTAGCTTTAGAAAGATAAATTTTATCACTTTAATTATCCTTTTGTTAGATAATTTAATAAAATTATATTGGTTTTGATCTTGAAAGATAGATTATTATTAAACAATCAATTATTATATTTGACTTGAAGATAATCACTTGAAAGACTTATTGTTTTGAATTATAATCTTAAAAAATTATAAAGAAACTTAGTAAAATATAGTAAAGTTATTGAATATTATTTTAGCTTATTACAATATAAATACACATTATCTATCTTGAGTAATAGTTTTTAGTATTTTTTATTATAAAAACTTAGTTTCATATACTTTTAGTTGCTAGAAATATGTGAATAATATATTAAGAACTTAAAATCTATAAAAATAATAATAAAAAATAATTTCACACTATCAAAATTCTATTTAAACAAAGAATTTTTTATAAATAAACAAAGTATTATATCAAAAAAAATCAAAATTGAATTAAGAATTCTTTATGAAAGAACAAATAAACTAGTAACAAACAAATCTTTTTCAATTTGAATTCTACAAAATTAACTAATGCTAAAGTTAAAAAATTATTTCAAAAAATAATTATTGAAGTATCAACATCAAAATAATATTCTAATAAAAATCTCAAAATTATTTTTAATAACTTTAAGATATTTTATAAAGAAATAATTTACAAAATTATATCAACTACAGCAAAAGAAGCATTTGCAAAATAGAAACTGAATTAACTAAATCAGAAGTTCAAACTTTCTTACATTACATTTAACAAGAAATTCATCAATTTCGTTAACAAAGAAAAGAATATTTAAAAAAAATAAAACAACAAAAAAGAATACTAATAGAAATCTTCAGCCTAAAAGAATTATTTACTGAAAAAGAACATAAATAATTCATTAAAATTGTTAAAAATTTTAAGCTAGAAGAATTCAACAAAGTAAATATCATTTTCAAATACTTTAATCAATTAACAAACCAGTTAGTTAACAATCAACATTATCTTTCAATACTAAAAAGAAAAAAAAAAGTATCAATAGTTATTCAAATTTAAGAAGTACAACAAAAACAAAAAATTCAACAAAAAGAATTTCAAGAAAAAGAAAATTAAAAAGAACAATAACAACTAGAAAAAAATCAAATAGTACAACAATTCACTAATTAATTTGAATATTATTATAAGTGAGTTTATAAAGAATTTAGTACAAAATTAATATGAATAATATTATATCAAGATAGTTAAACTTAGTTATAACATGAATTTGTTAGTTAACAAATATATATTTTATTATTATTACTAAAAGATATTGTGAATCTTCTTAATATAGATATATTTTAAGTGTGCTTTATATTCTTAGTGATATGATTAAAAATAAGTTAAATAAATTAATATAATTAAAATAATTATATACAAGATAATGATTGTAAAAAAATATAATTAGATTTTAAGTTTTATTAATTTTGATACAATAACTTTATAAAACAAGTTATTTTTACTAGCTATATCTTGATCAATTAATATTTTTTTCAAAATATCAATTATTCTTTTATTTATAATTAATTTTAAGTACAAATTTTTATTATATATAAGTATATTAAACTAAATATTTTGATTAAATGAAATAAATATTATTACTGATCTATAATTTCTATAGATGAAAATATTCATGAGATAGATAATAGTAACTATATTCACACAAAGTATTAAAGTATATATTTTTTTAATAATATAAATTTTAATATCAAGTAACAAGAATTGTATAAATATTCTTATAAGAGAAATTTATTAAGTATAAATAATCATAATTTAACAAGTAATAAGATTATAAAGACAAAAAAATTAATAAGAACAAAATAATTTAAATAATTTGCAATTTTATTTATTTTTTATTATTAACAAGATCAAAAATAAATTATAAGATATTTGCTTTTCTATGTTAGATTATATTTATTTAAATATATATTAAAGTAATACATATCTATAAGATTTATAACAATATAAAGAACTAATAAAATAATAACATTATAATATATATAATACCAAGAAATAATAAATATAATACAAATTAATTTAAGTATTACAATTGAAATTAGCGAAATATTAGTATTATATTAAATAAATTAATAATCAAAATTAAATAATTTAATAATTATAAATCAAGAATTAATAAAATTATAATTATTAATAATTAATAAAAATAGTATAATAATTAATTAAAGTAATTGATAATTTGTAATATCATCAAATATAAATAAAAAATAATTAAAAATAAATAAATAAATAAATAAATATTTATAAATAAAATTGATTAAATATTACTCAGAATCTGATAATATCTCATGTTAGATAATCAAGAAAAATAGTGAATAATAACAATATAATAAAACATATAAAAATTATAAAAAATAATAAAATATATAAAAATTATAAAATATAATAAATTATATAAAAATTATAAAAATTAAATAAATTATATAAAAATTATAATAAATATAAATTTATATAAATTATGCAAATTATACAAATTATGTAAATTATATAATTATCAAAATTATATAAATTATATAAATTATATAATAAATCATATGTAAAATCACATATACAAGTCATATATAGAAAGTATATATTTAAATTACATATTATATATTATAGTGCTTTGAAAAGCTTATTTAATACTTCAAATTTATTTGGTAGACTAGCAAAATGAGTTATGACTTTATGTAAATACATATATAATATAGAACATCACAAAGGATACTTATATTGTTATGATATGAATATTTAGTTCTTATTTTATTGGTTAATTCATATCATAAATTTAATTGGATAATATTTT
>CAJVPL010001844.1:0-11477 GCA_910591945.1 Ambispora gerdemannii
ACGAATCTAATGGTAATATCTTTGTTCGAATGGGATTACCGGATGTCAAGATATCGGGTTTCAAAGTGACAAATCCATTTTTGAGATTTCCGGTAATATATTGTAGGGGTGTGTATATTGAAAAACTTGCTACTCGTTATAGAAACATGCGATATAATGTAATTCGCATTTAACGAAAAAAATTATCATCACCAAAAATAAAATATATAAGAAATATTGAAAGACTTGCTATCTGGAAAAATTTTTCAAAAAAACCAAGATTGACTGTAATTAATTAATGAATTGAAGAAATTATTTCAAAAATACACCCCAGTATCGGTAATCTAGATAATCCACAATGCTCGCATCGCAGCTTGGTTACAGAGATTCCGTCTTTGACGTCTTCCATCAACACCGTTTTCATCTAGAGAAAGCTGCGCAAGGTGGAAGGAGACCTTAACAATTGAACTGTACGCAAGCTGATGATGACATGTGTACATGTGATGTTTAGGGATAGGCTTGTGTCGAAGGCGGAAGAATTCTGAAAAGTGGTTGTGGTGTTGGTGATGACTACAGAGTGTCTCGCACAAAAACCTGCTAATAATGTTATAAACTTTATTTACTCCTACTATTAACATACAAAATTTCTTAATAACGAAGTTATGTCTCAATTTGCTATCAACTCGGCAAACAAATCCGACATAGGAAAATGAAAAATACGGAAAACTGACGTCAAAATACGACTTGAAGCACAAATAAAAAATGTCGGGAAGGAAATTTTACATATAATCTTGATTCCAGTCCTGACTCTAACCCTAATCCAAGTGATAAAATAAGCTTTAACGTTAATTTAAAAGTCACGTGCGGGTGAATTGCCTTGGGAAAGTTTGTAAACATTACAACTGACACGTGGTGGTCCACTCAATTACAGTTACGTTATTGATTCACCAAACAGACTTCAAATTAAGGTGGTTAAAAATTCATAATAATTGAATTATTTGGATACTAAAGGAAAGAAAGACCGCTATGAAAATATTGGTTATGGGAACTTGGAAAATTCATTTGCATCAAGCATCATTGAAATTTTATTAAATAGATATCAGATAAAGAAAACTAAACAGAACGAAAAAACGAACCAAACAAACAAAAAGAACAGGCAGAACTGACAAAATAAACGAAACTCGCAAAATTAAATCTTATTTACAAGAAATTGATCAGTTGAGGGAAAAAGAAAGTTGAATGATAAGAGGACAATGGGTTGGTAAAATATCTTAGTGTCATTGTTATTATTACGCCAATTTATCCAATATGGTTACTAATAATTGCTGTAGCGGTGAGGGATTGTTAAATCTATATTAAAGTTTGTAATGGTGTCGTGGTTGGAAGTTTATTTTATTAGAGATTAATATCGATATTCATATCATTGAGTACATAAAAGTATGCAAATATGTTTGATATATCAATATCGATTTCATCAGCTTTAATCAATAAAGCATCGTTGATCGAAGGTAGAGCTGAGGAATTAGCATTTCCATCCTTTTCTAATTTCAAATACCACTCGAATGTTTTTTCGCATCTTTTTGTATTCCGATTCCATGTCCATAACAGAAGCCAAGATCACATTGTCCTCGTGCATCACCACCCTCTGCTGATTTCAAATACCACCCGAATGCTTTCTCCTCATCTTTTTGTGTTTCGATTCCATCTCGATAACAAAAACCAAGCTTACATTGTCCATTTGCATAATTACCTCTTTGATGAATTCCTTATTTATTTTTTCCTTAGACTTTTCATTTGTTATCCAGAATCTTTTTAATGCAACCGTCAAATCGCTATTTAACACGTCTGCTTTCGACACTTCGCCAAACGCGCCTCTGCCAACTATTTCTTTATTTGTAAATTCTTCAAGACCGTAAAAAATTATTAATTTTTCGTTTCCGTTACATGGCAAGGACATTTTGAATAATCGATATTTGATTTGAAGTTAATGCCAAGACAATAATGATATGTGCGGTGTTTAAATGGTTAATAGCACAATTTCTTGTCATTTTTGTCACGAGATCGTGTACAAAAAACACAAACTAGGAGCACAGAGCACTATGTACAGAGTGATAACGACGATAATTCAAAATTTGATGTTGATTCTCGAATTGATATTGATATAGATCAGGCCTAACCAGAGTTGTCAATCTACGTACATGTATATAGGTCCAGTGGTCTGGTTGGCGCAGTTTTTTATAGGTCCAGTTGTCCAGCCAATATAAAAATCTTTCAACAACAAATTCAAGAATCGTAAAAACTATTGCTGATTATTCACTGGATCATGAATTAAATAAATTAGTTATATTGTTTGTTTTACTCGCTAAAAAATAGAATTATAAATTATCTTTAATACAAAGTAACGTTAAGCTTTGAACAAATAGACTTCTTTTAAAAAAGTATATTTGATTGATGTCCTGCTCAAAAAAAAAGAAAACAATGTATAAAAGAATTCATTTAAGACACCAACCCTTCAACTATATTCGCTTCTCATATATCCAATTATGTAAGCTGGCATTAAACTATGAATGAATTCTTAAATAAAGTAGAAAAAAGACTAAGAGTTAAATTCTATGATAATTTGAAAGAAAATTCTATATGAGTTGCATAAGAATAATATTTTTAAATAATGCAGTCATACATCCATATACGTAATCACACCATGGGCCAATACTACATGTATATGGACGTCAAAGTCATTTAATATGATAACAACTATACTTTCAACCCTGAATTGATAATTATAACTTTTAGCTTATTTTATTATATAACATAATTTTTAATCATATAAAAAATTAGTATTAGATATAATTGATTTGAAAACTAATCATATATTGTCAATTAATGTAAACGCTGTTGCAACTTAAGAGAAAAATCAATTTTGAAATTCGAAAGAAAATTCAGAAAATTATAAATTTGTTTACATGCTTCAAATTCATGCATTCGCTAAATATAAATCTCAACCCTTAAGGCTTCTAAATGATCTAAATTTGTGGGTTTTTATGCAGAGTTGTTGTGCGTTATCCAATGTAATTTCTATTCCACAGATAGTAATTAAACTATATAAAAATACTAAAATTGAAATTACAAGTTTTCGAAAACATTCTTGCACTGTCATATTAGTCAAAGGTTTTGATACATAATGAGAATTCGATTCGGTATGCAATAAAAAAAATTCTTATCGTTACAACGATAACCATAATACGTACATGCTGATGAGATTTAACGATGATAACTGGATTTTCAAATTAGTTTAATAAAAACCCCGCCAAGGTGGCTTTAAGAGTATGTTTCTTAAGTCTTGGATAGTTTATTTTTATGCAAATTGGATAAAGTTTAGCAAAAAAAAATTATCTTTATTTTCTTATCGTAATCGATTTACGCGATTCACTGTACTGGTATCCAAGAAGCAAATTCATAAATTCGAGTTTACTCAATATTCTAGAACATCTCGTTAACATGATAAAATTGCGTTAATCAATTCAAATGAACCTCTAGTATTGGATGCTAAGCTGTAGAAATTTTTTTTGTGGAAAAGTCGATTTCCCGCATAAGTCGTTATATATAACGCGCGCATATCGATATACTTATAATTACTATTTTATATAAGAAAAAAAGAAATTAATTTAACGTTAATTAGATAAATATCGATATAGAATAGATTTGGTTTGTTTGTGTGCAACTTCTTTATTTATACAACAACATATATATTGTAACTTGTTATAGTTTACTGAATTCTACTTTCTTCAAAAAAAATTGTTTTTCTGAATAGAAGCTTAAATGGATATTGAACTATTAATAATATTTTATTCATTCTTGTATTCAACCAGTCAATGATCAAAATAATCACAGAAAGCTTGATTCAATTTTTTTTAGAAACTGAACTGACTGATACACAAACTACGTAACTAAAAAAATAACCTTTGTTTTCACCTTTTTATCATACTGTGCACTAGAAAAAAATACGAATTCTGTAAAGAAATAAAAGTTTAAAGTGTGTACATATATCTCTAATACTAATGAATCTAAATATAGCGATAGATAAGTGATTGTTACATTATTTATACGTATTATTACAATAAGCCCCCCATAGATGATGATTTTGTGTTCATTATTCCATTGGCGATCATGTCTCTACGTAGTTTTTTTTGGCTGTGTCATTTAAGTCTCTCATATAAAGTGACACGTACCCCAGCCTCTTTATATTTAGCTACTATAAACTATATGTATAACGATAATAGCTGTATATTTTTTTCCACGTTTTCTGGTTTTTTTCTTGTTTATAGAAGAGATAAGCCATTTATACAGATAATGAATAGTTTATCATTTTAAAAAACTATAAAAGACCAATGAGAAGAGTTTCGCGCGCGCTTCTTTTGGTCAATCCAAAAACATTCTTATACCTACGACGATCTTTTAACGTCAAAGTCATAATTAATATTATGACTTTAATGTTAACATAAACGTCTATCTTTATAAATATCCATCTTAATCTATTGATTGAATAATAAAAATAATAAACAATAATTATAAGATTAACAACGCGCGGCAAAGAAATGTCTAATTCACCAACATATAATGGTAATCATTCCAGTCGTCGCTTCTCGGGTAAAGGCGAACAATCAATTTTCCTTGGAGCAGCTTCGTCAGGAAAATTACATCTTTTGGATAAGAATCATGATAATCGTATTATCTGGCTGTTATTTGCTGCACCGGTAATGGCGTTGTTATTTATGATCTTGCCGGCAATTGTAGAGCTTCATGGTGTTGGCGCCGATATTTATCGTAAGATTTTGTGTCCAATTTTGAATGTCAAGCATTATTTGAATGTGCTATTAACATTGATATATAAATATATAGGTTTTATTGAACCATTAATTGGAATACCTTTAAACTTCTTTATATTGGTATCAGCTGAAGTATTTGTTGACTATTCAGAACATGAACGAAAATTTTGTAAATATCATTGTTGGATTTGCTGCCCAAATCGTCATTATCGTTATTAAATTATACCGTTCTGTTTTCCATAAAAAGTGTTCACTATAACAGAAAAAGGATTTTGTAGTTTCTTGTTTACAATTGGTGCTGCGCTTTACGCACAAGGTATATTTAGCATTACTATTAGTCGTTGTCGTCTTTCATGGCTCATAAAATATATCTGGTAGCTAAACACAATCTTTTTGATAATAGGTGCTGGAATGCATTCAACAGCAATCATAGCCAAAGATAAAATCCAAGACCTTATTACTGAAAACCCAAATATTACATCTCAATTTCCTGCTATTAATTCCACTTTGGAGTATATGGAAACAGACTTGGAGCATGTGGTGTGTTTACGCATACATTACATACATGTATCGATATAGATATGCTATGCATACATTACATATCGATATGCATTACATATTGCATGCACACATGAAATAAACCACTATTCTCGTTATTAACTCGATTATTCTCCAAACAACACAATAGGCTGGGTATTATATTTATGCAACAGGAGCAGCAATCATAACTTGGGCACACTTGCTTGCTTACAGACGTCAAAGACATGACGAAATCAGTAACGTCATAAGCTTCATCGCATTCTTTCTCGGCTCGTTTTTCTACGCGGTTCTATTGACCAGCGTGGCAATCGAGTTCCCTAAAGGCACACTGGTCGGTCTGATCTACGTGTTGGCGCTCGGAGTCCCGTTATTAGCATTTATGCTGAAATCTGGTCAGTTGTTTAGTAAGGGTCGTCGTTTGGTCCCACAGTATTATACGCTGAGCTATGGATTGGCCCTGATAATGATTGTTATTTGGGTTGCTGTTAATGGTGGATTTGTAGATAGAAGGCAAGCTGGGTGGTTTGATCACTAGAACTAAAAAATGCAATTTGCTTTGATGTTTGGTTATTGAATTCATTCTACCGTTTCAAAAATTTTGATTTTTGGAAATTCTAGCAATAGGCGAACGATATGATAAACTCTGGATTAAATGCACAATCAACATCCGTAAAAAAAAAACGACCGATTTTAATTTTAAAAAATCCATAAAAACGAACAAACATTATTTAGTTCGTCTATATTATATATTATATTATACATATACATATTCAACTCTTTACACTTCTCTCTTTGTAAATTTAACTTATACATATATTTTTAGGTTTGATTAGTATATGTGTGTGGCTCGGATGCTGTAGTCTATTGTTTTATTTATTTATTTATTTATTCTTATTATTGTTATTAAAAGAAAAGGTACCCACACGTGGCTGTACAGTTACGGGTCTACCGTTACCGTTACTACAAAAAATGAGCTTACAGTGTATCTCCGTGGCGGGGTGTCATAAATAGATTTCGATCATAGCACCCATTTACATGTCTAACTTTTTGTTTGCTTTCTTGAAAGAAGAAAGGTAAAAAATCCAAAAATTATTCACTTTAAAATCATCGGTTAACGAGTTACGTAATCGCGTTTTTACAAGGTGTACGTGGATATCGTGGATTCCGTAGATTCAAAATCATTCCGAATACACATATATATTAACGTTAATGATTGATAAATCGATGAATAGATGGCTATAATATATCGTGATGCTTTCATTCTCACTTTAAGAGTGCACAGATGGATTTCAAATTGACATCTGTGCTTTTAGCTAAACGATGACAAAAAAGAACAATTCACTTTAGTATAGCATTTTCATTTTAAAAAATCACTACGTATATAATTTAATACGGTAAATTTAATTTATCGTTATATTTAATTATTATTGGAACAAGATTTTTAATATTACAAGAAGTATCAACTTGTTATTAAAATTATTGACTAAAAAAAGTAAAGAGGAGAAGGTATATTTTATTTCAAGAATAATGATTTATTAATAGAATTTGGTAAAGAATAATTAATTTGTAATTAAATAGTTTAATTATTTTATTTATAATTTATTATCACAAATAGCTTACTTTCATTAAAAAAAAACTTAGATAGGTATGAAATAATATTTGGGGTGGTATCAGTAGAAAAGAGACAAATTACTGGAGTAATTTGTCTCTTTTCTATTGATTCCATCCCATTTAATAAAACTCTTTCAGTGTGTTTTAATATTTTTTTATTTTATATATTTAAATCTTGTTTTTTAAAATTCATTCTATACAAATTTTTAGTTTGAAGTTTTATAATTGATATTAAACATAGTCTTGAAAATTTTTCATATTCTTTTTCCATTAAAATTATAAAGAAGATGTATTTGTCGTCGCTGATGAGTTACTGGTCACGTGTAGAGTTACGATTAGAGTTGGGTTAGGGTTATATATAGAATAAAGAGCATATAATAAGTTTGTAATAAATATTTTTTTGTTAGAATATAAAAAAAACAGTTTCAGAGACAAAAATTCGAGATACATACAGATTATTTTTTTAAAAAAAATGATTTGATTGATTAATCATTACAGCAACAAACAGACTCACCCATAATTGTATTTCAAAAAAATTTATTACAAATATCTCAATATTTAATAATTGAATTTGAATAATTTTGATATTAAATATTGTCTTTCTAACTTTAACAGGTCATTTTTAAAGTTTTAAAAGCACCAATTAAATTAGTTTTAAAATTTTAATTCTAATTTTTTTTTGAGTTTTAAAAGACAATACTAGTTAATATTATTTAATTTCTTTGTAAATGATATTAAGTTCAATTATTAAATATTAAAATATCATATTTGAAATTTTATTTAAATTTTTTATAATTTTATGGAAAATAATTTAGTTTGAAGTATCTTAATATTATTATTTAAATATATTTTGTAATAATTTAAATATATGATCTCTTCAAAAAGTAATGGCCAGCAATTTTTTTATTATAATTTTTTTTTACATAATAATTTAATTTAAAATTTTGTTTTTATAATATATACAAGTAAAATCTTATATTCTATAATAAGAAATAGCAAGTTATATTAATTCAAGTATATATATAACAAATTTTGATATTTAATATTATATATAATACAACCAATATTATTTAATATTATATATAATATAACTAATACTATTTAATATTAAATATTTTAAGAAAAAAATTTGATAATCTAAGTTAATTTCTAAAAAATTAATTTAATTAACTAATAAAATTATTAGCTAGTTATTACTATAATTAATTTTGATTAATTAATAATTAATTTTGATTAATTAATAATTAATTTTCAAGATAATCAATTTTATAAAATTAGAGAATTTTAAAGAGTTATAATTTATGACTTAAATAAAAGTCAAATATTTTTTATTAATCAAATTATAATTAGATCAAATAGCTATTATTTGATTAAGTTAGTTTTTTGTATAATTTTTTCTTATTGAGCTATAAGATTTAATATAAAAAATAAAAATAAATAAAACTAATTATTTTTTACTATAAAAATAGTAATATTTAATATAATTTTTTTTTTAGTTTTTTAATATTAATATAATAATTTATTTATTAACAATTTCCAAAAAAAATTAATTTTTTTATTTTTTTTAAATATTTTAAGAAATAATTAGTATTTATACTAATTTTTTGGAATTAGTTAAATATAGATTGTAAAATAATTTTTTTAATAAACAAAAACTGATTTAATCTTTAATATCTCAAAAACTTTATTAAAAACTAATTTAAAGTATTATAAAAAAACATTTAAATAATCAATTTATAATTATCATAAAAATTTTAGAGAAATAAATATTTTTTGTGATTTTTAAATATTAATTAACTATTATTTCTAAATAAATTATATAAAATAATTAATATTAATAAAATTTAATAAATATAAAAATGCAAATATTTTAGTTGTTACTAAGTAAATTTTTAATTCTTATTAAATACTAAGAATAATTACTGAAATGACATCATCTAAATAAATAATTTGCTGAAATTAACTTGCTGAAATTAAATTTGAAATTATTTTAACTTATTTTATTAGTAACTGAAATTGTTTTTCAAAATTATTTGAATTTTACAAATCAAAATAAGTATTTTTAAATGATTTTTAAATATTTATTAATATAAGCAATATAACAAAATTGAATTATTTGCTGAAATATCATTTTTTTCAAAAATAATTTAGGAGATTATCTTTATTAAATACTATAATTTGTACTTATAATTAAAGTTATAGTTTATATTTAGAACTATAAATCAATATATAATAGTATATATTAAGCTTTAATCAAACTCAAATCAAATTCAAACCTATATAATAATTTAGTTCAAGTCCGGTTCAAACTTTAAATCTTTTTTGAACCAAGTCAAAATTTAGTTTGGATTTTGAATCAAATTCAAATTTAAACTAAATATACTTGTCAAAATTTCTTTAAAAATATTTTAGTAAAATTTTAACAAATTATATACTAATTATTAATTAAAATTTTGGCAAAATTTCAATTTTAACAAGTTTCAAAATTTGACAGAATTTCAATATACTATTTATTAATAATTTATTATTATTTAAACAACTACTAAGAAGTTTCAGTAAGCATTCTTAATTTAAATAAAAGTCAAGTTTAATTTATAGAAACCAGAATTCTGAAAAAAAATTTGATTTAATTTGAATCTAATTCAGTTTGAGCTTGAACTAAACTCAAATTTAATCACAAGTTTGGTTCAAAAATTTGAATTTAATTAAAAATTTAGTTTAAGTTTGATTTAAATTTTAAATCCAATTTAAATTTAATTAAAAGTCTGATTTGAGTTAAAATAAATATTTAATAAAGTTCTAAATAAAGTTAAAATTTTAATTTGAATTATAAATTAATATAAAATAATTAATATTTGATGAATAAATATTTAAAAAATTATATAAATTTAAAAAAATTTTTAATTATTATAATTTTAATCTGTTTTAGTTATGATATAATAAATATTTATTTTATTATAGTAAATTATAATTATAATAAAGTTATAATCAAAATAAGAATTATAAATTGGCATAAAATAATTAATATTAATAATAATTATTCAAGAAATTACATAATATTTATAATTAATACTTTAGTTATCACTATGTAAACTTTTAATTTTTATTAAATATTATAAATTATATTTATAAATAAAGTTATAACTCATATTTAGAGTTATAAATTAATATATAATATTATATATTAATTTTAAATCAAACTTAAATTAGATTCAAACTTGTATAATAATTTAGTTTGAGTCTAATTCAACTTTGAATCTTTGTTGAACTCAAATTAAAATTTGATTTGAATTCAATTTGAATTTTGAACCAAATTGAATTTAAATAAAAGTTTAATACAATTTAATTATAAAAATACTAATAGAAAGACTAGTTACAAATCAATAAATTTGAATTTATTAATAATAAAATATGAAAATATATATTTTTTAAATTAAGAAAAAGATAATAAACTAGTTAATAATATAATTATAAAATAAAACAAAAATTATAAACTAATTTTAAAATATCTTTATATTAAATTCTAAACTTAAAAGAATTAACAAAATTTAATATTAAAGAGAAATAACTAATTTAACAAAAAGCTTATTTTAAAATATTATCTAATTAATAATTTATTTTTAAAAAAATTTAATAAATAATAAATATAAATATAATTTAATCTTTAATTAGTTTCTAAATCTTATTTATTATTATAATATTAAAAAAAATAATTCTATATTAACTATTAAAAAATTAATAATTTTACAAAAAAAATTTATTTTTATTATAAATTAACAAAATAATAAATATATTTAGTAAAACAAAATAATTTTTGTTAACTTAATCAATAAATTTTGATAAGTTAAAATAAATTCTAATAATATTTAAAAAATTGCTTTTATATTTTGTAAAAAAAACAAAAACTTTAATATTATTATTTTAATTTTTAAAATAATATTTATATAATAAAAATCTTTAAACAAATTTTCTTTTAAAATTATAAGAAAAATTATATAACAAAATAAATTTATTATTAAGAGAAATTTATATAATAAAATTTATAAATTTAAAATAGTTTTATTAATAATATTTTTTTATTAATATTTTTTATTATTACTATCTCTATTAGTATTTTATAATAAATTATACAAGTATATAATATAAAAATTATAAGAAAAATTATATAATAAAATAAATTTATTATTAAAAAAATTATATGTAATAAAATTTATTAATAATATTTTTTATTAGCATTTTTTACTATTACTATTTTTGTTAATATTTTATAATAAATTATAATACAAAAATAACAAATTTACTAAATTATTTCAAGTCAAAAACTAAAATTATATTAAATATCAAGTTCAAATATTATGAAAAATTTAAAATTTAATAATTCTAAGTTCAAATTTTTAAGATAAAATTCTTGAATTATTTTTTATTTACAAAGTAAAATACTATTTTTATACTGTTGTATAATGACCTTTCATCATAATATTTTATTGGATTATAAATATCTCATATATTATTGGATAAAGA
>CAJVPL010001845.1:0-11472 GCA_910591945.1 Ambispora gerdemannii
TTTTGTAAGTTTCTTTAATATAATATTCTTTGCAATTTTTTTCTTTAAAATCTGATAAAGAATTATTTTTTTAAAAATAAGATCACCAATTTAGATCACACATATATATAGATATTTAATCATTTTTATTATCAATATTTATAATAAACTATATTTACTACTCTTTAAATATCAAATTTTACTGTTCTATGAAATTGAATAATGCTATTACAAAGTATTGTTATAAATGCTATTATAAAATACTGTTATAAATATCATTACAAAGTCCTGCGCAGAATTTTTTAAAAAAAAATAAAAATTCTGCACAGACCTGTGTATTATTGCAAATCTACACAGAATTTTTATTTTTTTTCTTCACAGATTGCTGCCAGATTTGAAGATCTTTAAAAAACTTCAAATTCAAAGATCTGCACAAAACTGCACTCTCTGATGTTATCTGATGTAATTGGTGATTTATAATATTACCAGATGTAAATAAAAAATAATTAAAAATAAATAGATAAATAAATATTTATTAATTAAATATCACTTGAAATCTGATAATATTTCATATTAGATGATTAAAAAAAAATAGTGAATGGTAACAATATTAATAATTAATAAAATTCAAGTTTTTTTAATTTGAATTTAAGTTTGCTTTAGTTTATTTATATCAATTTGGTTTAATTTTGAAGCTAAAAGTAATTTTTAATTAAATTTTTTTTAATTAAAACTTGTTTTTAATTTAATTTTATTATTTTCATCTTTATTTTATTAAGAAAATATCATTATCAAAAAAGCAAAATTTGATAATTATAGAGAGAATATAACTATAGAAAGATTTTTTACTATATTTATATATAAATGAGAAAGTAAAATAAAGTGATTATAGAGAAATATGACTATAAATAAATGTGACTATAGATATATTTAATTGTAATTACTATTACTATTTTGAAATATTTTTATACACAAAAGCTTAAAATAATAAGAATATTAAAAATTATTACTTTATTAATAAATAATTTTTATTTTTATACTAAAATAAGATTTTTTTATTATATTTATATAGAAAAGCAAAATAGAGTAACTATAAAAGAGTGTGACTATAAATAGATATAACTATAAAGAAATTTGACTATATATTTTTTTTAATTTTCTAGAATTTTAAATATAAAAAATTTTTTTTAATATTTATTTAATGTATAATATTTAAAATTATCAAATATTTGTATTTTATAAAATGTATAAATATCTTTACTAAAAAGTAAATACAAAATTTAATCTATAAATATATTCAAAAAGAGTTTATTCTATTATATTTACAGATTAAATTTTGTATTTACTTCTTTGTAAAAAAGTTTATATATTTTATAAAATATAAATATTTGATAACTTTAAATATTATACATTATAAATAAATAAAAAAATTCTAGAAATCAAAGAAAAATATATTAAAAATATAAATTATTATCTTTATTTTTAGTATAAAAATAAAAAATATTTATTAATAAAATAATAATTTTAATATAAAGAAACAATATTAATTTTATTATTTTTTTAATATATTATGGAGTATATAAGACAAAAATTTTAATTGTTATTATATTTTATTAATAAAATTATATTTATAATTTTATAATTTTGTTAGTTATTATAAATTAATCTGTATAAAGATTTTGAATACTAAAAAAATACAGAATTTTCTCTTTATAAAATTTTTAAATATATTTGAGAATTTTCAATTTATTTTGCAACTAAAAATAAATTCTAAAACTAATAATATAATTTAAAAATATAGTTAAAATTAATTTAAATTATATCTTTATTTTAATATAAAAAATAAATTTTGTATCTTTATAAGTTTTATATTTGTAATATTATTTGGCTAAATTATTATATCTAATAAAAAATTTATATATTTTTAAAAAAAATTCAAAATCATATTTTAATTATTTTATAAAAGTTTATGATTATTTTTTATGTGAAATTTGCTATTTATATTTAATTATTAAGCTTAATTAAAAATAAAATAGTATTATATTTAGAAAAGTGTTATTTATCAGATAATTTTCATTAATTAAAGAAATACTATATCTATTTTCTTTATAATTTTAATTAATTAAATAGATCTATAATTATATTTGATAATTAATAAATACTTTTTTTATCTTTTTCTTTTTTCAAAATCATTTAATAAATGATTATTTCCTTATAATAAAAAATTATTATTTTATAATTTATGACAAATTATAAAAATTATAAAAATTATGTGAATAATACATTAATTAAAATATTTTCTTGATTATTTTTATATTATTATCATATAAATAATTATTTATCTATATTTTTTATTTAGTTTTCTATTTTTTTACTTTTCAATATTTTATTTTTATATATTTCTATTTATATTTGTTAGCTAATTTCATATTAGTGAAAACATGTAATAATATTGATATTTGATCTTATAAAATATGAATTGAATTTATCTTTACTATGATTAAGAATATTAATTGATTAATTAATTATGTAATTAAAAAAATTCACATTTTCTTTCAAAAATTGAATGAATAATACTTTTTCCAAATGCAAAACATCTTGATTTCAGTCAATGAAGCTTGCTCAATATTAAGATGCAGCATTCATGTTAAATAGATAATAAATGTTTATTGATTAATTTTTCTTCGATGTGTTATTTAATTATAACTTTAAAATTGATGATTTGCAATTCAATCCTGATGGAAATATCTTTATTATTTAAGATTTGATTATCCTCCATGTGAGACATCATCCTTTTATTTCAATTATACAATGGAAAACAAGTGTATAATTTAATCGTGAATTCGCGCTATTTGTTTTGCATTATAAATATATACCGGTCATTATGATGACGTTACTTCTATTACATGTTCTCCTAATAATAAATAAGTCGTTGATTTATTGTTTATCCGATTAATAAATAAGTCATTGATTTATTGTTTTTGATAACTTCAGAGGGCATGACCGCGAATTCTTTCACTTAATCATATTGAGGGATTCATACCAATAACATATTGTTCAAAAGACAGGAAATATGTAATTTGACCAAATTCAATTAATTCACCAATTACACCATAAGCAAAGATGGCTCATTATTTATCTGAGAATTTAAAGGTGATGATGATATGGACATTAATAAAGAACAAGATAATTTAATTAAAAAAAAAAACTGAAAAAGAAACGCTGGCTTATTATTCAAAGATATTACTTTAATCAGGGTGGTACAAAAGTTGTTATCACTTAGAGTCGAAACTTTTAGTGGTTGAATTTTCATCTGTAATTTTGAAGTTGCCAGAATTTAATATACATACATTGAGGTAAATAATTAAATTCCTTAAACAATATAATTGTTCCGATTCATTATTATTTTGATTCGTAGTACTTCACAGAAAAGAGCAATAAATCCAACGGGTGAATGGCTTGCATTTTTGTTCTTCAATGGGGATGGCAATCAGAATCATACGTTCTTAAATAACAAGGCTACTTTTATGACATTAATGCATAACGATAATGATAATTATAATCTGTGCTCGGTTCGCGATCACATGATAACAAACCAATAAGGGTGCACAGATCATATGTGTGCCAACATTTATTAAAGGTTGAATTTATCGTTTGGATTAGGGTAAGGGTTAGAGTGGAGAACAAAGTTATATGTAAAATTTCCTCTGACATTTTTCTGGGCTGATCAAAAATTTGCGCACAGGTTATAATTACGCGACATGAATACCATTGCATGTCCCAATAAAATCATGATTTTATTGGAAACTTTAATATTACGAATAATGTAATCAAATCTGTATATAACAATGCTTTTGCTTTAGACAAAAAATAGAGCTTTGTCGTTAATCTTACTGTAAATCGCGGTTTATAGTACTCGGGTACTATTAAAGTTAGTCTGTGATTTTTTGAATAAGACCGGGGGTACTGTAGTAAGCGCTATACGATATATACCGGATTTTGTTTTGTATCACATCACCATAATCATGATGGCTGGACGGATTAATTTCTTTGAACATAGCGCCCAAGCACACGAAATTGGGGGAGTATCGTAAAGATATCTATCTCAGGTAGTTATCCTAACCATGTCGAAAAAATTTTTTGGTCACGTGGCAACCAATATGAATGCGTAAATTTTTGATCTGTTGGAGAATTTTTCCGGACATACATAACTATCACGTGATCCGATAATTTTTTTGCCGTGGCTAGGTGATATTGTGTATTTCCGGAAAAATTTTACGGTAATATAGGTTATTGTTAAAGGTTAATTTAAAGGTTAGGATTAGGGTTAGGGTTAGAGCTGAATGTTCCGAACGGTTCGGTAAAAACCGTCACCGACGGGTCGGTTTTACCGATCCCATCAAGATTATTCGAACCGAATGGATCGAATAATTACTGATTGATCAAATAATCGAATGTGATATATAGCGAAATTTTAGCGTTATATAGTCATTATTATCTACATGGTATACATTTGGCTTAGCCAATTCTTTTTCTATATTTACTTTATTTTTTTACTGTATGGTATATTTACAATGTTCGATTTCGTTACGGAATCAAAAAATCTCGAAACCGTTACTGGTTATTTCAGTTAGATAATGGTTTGTAAAAAAAAACCGAACAGAACCGAACGAATCCTAGTACTGCAACTGTCTCTATCTCTACGCAAGATGCAATTTCAAGTCCGAGTATAAGTTTTCGGACTATGGTGCAGGAACTCTTAAATCGACAATATGTTTCAATTTTAAAATACTACTACTCAACATAGAGGCAAAATTTTCAGAATTTGACCGGCAACTTTGTTCTTTATAATAAGTTCTACAAAGTTACCGGTCAGATTCTGAAAATTTTGCCTCTATGTTGAGTAGTAACATTTTAAAATTGAAACATATTGTCGATTTAAGAGTTCCTTCACCATACAAATAGTTATTTAAAATGTTAATAATCTTTTAGTAAAAAAATCACTCCCTAAAAATTTTTATTAATAGAACCATTATAAAGAATGCAAATATAAACAATAATTATATATATTTCAACCAATAGTTCTTGGCACTTCTTGTTGTTTAAACATCGAGTACCTTAGTAGTTATGAAACTAGATGTCCAGGTATACCACAAAGATACACATTCGCTCATTAATTACGTATTATGAATATATTAGTAATAATGTATATATCCTTCCTTTCACTCATATAATAACGATAACAGCCATAGTGATTTGTCTACGTAAAAATAATTGGTGTATGATAGAAACCTAACGCTAATGATAGTTACGTATTTGATGAAGAACGAGTACCTTTGCGGTTATGCGTTCAACAATTGGTGTTACTTGTAGTTATTAATGTGAAAGGTATATAAAACACAGAATAACGATAAAAAAGGGAACATTGGGATATCGTATAAATCAAAATCAAATAGTTCCCGTTAACTACATACATAACCCTAAAAATTATACTCCGCCGTTTGTGCACATTCAAGAAATACGAATTCAACGTCTGGGTTTTTTTATTATATTAGAATACGATCGAAAAACAGACAACATTATAAAAAGATACTACAAAAAAATTTATCGCCACATCTTCAATCTTCATTGATTGATCGAATTAATCAACTCGTTATTAATCAACTCGTTAACGTTAATCAATCAACTTTTTGCCTTCGTCCCGAAAATTGTCAACATTAATATATTAAATTAAGCTTTTCTCCCAACACCATTAAACAAAATCATAATCAAACAATTTTTATAAGTATTGTTTACTTCTTTAATATATACTATCGCTGTTATCATTTTCTAACATATAATGTCATCGTTAAGGATTAAATTTTATTTCGTTGCAATAATAACCATCGCGTTGCTATTGCATTACGCGTTTCCAAAAGTTTTGGCACAACAAGCTGAAACTGGTATGTCAAAATAACATGAACTCTATTTTCTTTCTCGAATTTTATCTCAAGTACTCTATTATCTTGTCAAATACAGATTCACCCACTGACAGCAATAATAGTAATAACGACACAGAATGCGGCGGAGGAACAATCTCTAATTCCGAATACGATTTCGGTCTTCATCTCGGCGCGCTGTTTATTATTCTTGTTACTAGTTCTTTTGGAGCGTTTATTCCAGTATTGTCGAAAAGATATACCGCTTTACAAATACCGAGTATAGCATTTAAGGGTACGTATGTTTAAGCTTTTTTTGCTCTTGGGTGTATTTTATTTCAACTTAATCGCATTCTTTTATTATTGTTCTGAAAGTTGCCAAAAATTTTGGTACCGGAGTTATTCTTGCAACCGCATTTATTCATGTGAGCAAAGGAAATTTTTATTGTGCTAATAACACAATTTAATGATATTAATTAAAAATACCAATTATATTAATAGATGCTACCTTCTGCTTTCGCAAATCTTACTAATCCGTGTCTGCCAAGTCTATGGAATACCTACCCGGCCTTCGCAGGAGCGATAGCAATGGGATCCGCGTTAATGATATTTTTCATTGAATATCTTACGATTAAAGTAACCGAAGAATACGAAGAAAAATTTTTATCGGAGGCAAATTCACCCGATAACGCCACTCATAATAACAGCAATATCAACCACGAAGTAGCTGTCGACATTGGTGAAAGAGAAGAAAAAAAACTAGAAAGCCACAAATCTCATCTTCCGCATAACCATAGACACATGTTGATATTAGACAATCGTACTCGAACGGTTGGTCTCGTTGTTCTAGAAGCAGGAATATGTTTTCACTCCGTAATTATCGGAATGACATTAAGCGTAACCACTGGCTCAGATTTCATCTCGCTTCTATGTGCACTTATATTCCATCAAATGTTTGAGGGGCTTGGACTTGGGTCTCGTATCGCGGAACTTTCTTTCCCGCGTGAAAGTCTTCGTCCATGGCTAATGTCCTTAGCGTATGGCATAACCACACCATTTGGAATTGCTATTGGTCTCGCCACACGATACTCTTATAACCCGGAATCACAGACCGCGTTAATTGTCCAAGGTGTACTAGACGCCATTTCTGCCGGAATTCTGTTATACGCGTCAATGGTCGAGCTACTCGCAGCCGATTTCATCATTGATAGTCGTATAAGAAAGTCGAAAGCTTCGGATCAGATTTTTGCTTTTTCGCTCCTGATATTGGGCGCTGTTATTATGGCGCTGATCGGTATGTTTTGTTTCTTTTGAGAAATTTCCATTTGCTTGAATTGCTAATAACCATTTTATACAAATATAGGACGTTGGGCATAACAATTTTTCTTTGTTCCATTATATATATATATATATACCTTTCACATACTATAAATAACCTTTATACATTATTTATAAGCTAATATTCACTCTTTTGCTTGTTATTTTAACGAAAATACCAAACAACATACAAAGAAAATTTTATTGAAAAAATTAAATTAGTTTCGGCGAAATTTTATAAGTGTAAAAGGATAAAAAATTGCAAGGCATTTCATTTGAGTTATACAATCTTGTTTTCATTTCACATTGTCAAATAAATTTTGGTTGGGCACGCGACTTCACACACATATCAGCAAATGGCATTAATAGTTAGAATAATTAAAATCGGGAGTACCTTAGCGGTTGTGCGTTGTACTCGCCGATTTGGAAATAGAAAATCTACTTTGATACCTTTTCGTTTAGGCCCACACAGATTTTTTATTGATGATGGTAGTGATGATATATTAAAAAAGGTGATGATTTTATAAAAAGTTGTCACAAATCCCTAATTTAATAACCTATAAGGTACTCTTACGCTCAAGATCCAATTTTTTGCGATTATCTTTAATAAAAAACGTCATTATACATTATCTAACGATCTCGTACCATATTATAAATTAATCAACCGGTTATTATCACAAAAACTGGATTAGGTATCAAAAATTTATTCTATGGAAAGGTGTGAAACTTATCGTTATGCAAGTTTCATAGGGTATATATTACAAAATAACAAATATCTAATTTCATATCCCCCATACAAAGAAAGGGTTTAAACAAATACGCGTTTATTATATATCAAATCTAGTTACACGGGAATCGCATAATAACCGAATTCGTTAAATATTTGGGGTTTGATAAAGATGCTTGTGTGCACATGGCGTCAAAAGGCAGTATTTAGTACAATGTAGGACACTTAAATATGCCAATCACGTGACTTGTCCCTTTGGTCCCAAAATCAAACAGAATTTAAATGAATCAAAAAATCGATTCTGTTCACTTGCCAAAAAACCACGTGATTATCATAAGCACATGTTGGTTTAATTATGAATAATTTGAAACTGGGATTTATTACAAGACTTGTTTTTAGTGCTATATTAAATCTCTTCTAATTAACTTTTGGCACATCTAAGTCATGATCATTGAATGTGTAACCTGTGAATGCAATATCAGGTGATTAGTACATTTACACGTGATTCGTCGCACTGGCTCGGAAAAGGTCATGTGATTAGCACTGTCCGTAAACAAGGGCCACGTTATTTGTCCCACTGGCCAAAAATGCGTGCTTATTTTTTAAAAAAGTGGCTGTTACTTTGTAGCTAAGCCATTTTACTACAAGATAACGGCCTCCTTTTTCTTGTACGATCTTTGTATGGTGATCCTTTACCCTCTAAAGACGGCTAGTTTTATTGGTGTCTTCAAGTGTCACACTGATTTCAAAATCGAAAGAGTACCTCAACAGTTATGCAGTTGTTTAATGGTGATCATAACGGTACTCGTTTTTACACGATTTGTCACGCAAATCAGGGGGAGAAAAATTGAACATATAATGTCGATCAATTTTTGAATTTTTCGTCTAAAGTCTCAGCCAAAGCACTCAAAGAGCCTTTAAATAAAGTTGTTGCCTGTGTCTCCACGAACAAAATGATATATAGAATGTGGAAAAATAACATCTCCTTATAGAATAATACACCTTCAAAATTGGTGTCCATATTCTCCAGTTCGCAAAATCTTGACATGGAAAGTAATTCATCAGATATGTTCAAGTAAGAGCTTTCTGCGAACTACTATCTTGAGGGAATGGTATATATTAAACAAGACAAAGAAATCAAGAAAAACTGGTTTTTTACTATATAAATCACTCTGAATTTTATTGGTTACACAATGTGTTGTACAAATCAAATGAAGTAATTTACATAGTAAAAAACTAGTTTTCTTTGCCTTGTTTATAATATACCATCCCTTCAAGATAATAGTTCGCAGAAAGCTCTCACTTGGACATATCTAATAAATTACTTTTATGCCAAGATTTTGCGAACTGGAAAATAATCTAATGAAAGAAAACAAAATAAATATTAATTTTGAAGATATATTATTTTATAGTGAGATATTAGTTTTTTCACATTCTATATATTATTTTGTTTATAGAAATACAGATAATAACTTTATTTAAAAACTTTTTGAGTGCTTTATTGAGACTTTAGATAAAAAATTCAAAAATGCAATTACATTAATTTTTAAATTGATCAATATTATATGTTCAATTTTTATATATAACAAATCATGTGATTAATATTGTTTAAAGTGCTTTTTGAAAATACAATATTTCATTAAATAAAAATATAGATTTTGATTATTTTTTACTTTGTAAGAATATTAGTATTTAATGTTCAAAATAATCAAAAAATAATCAAAAATCTTAGAATATTTTACTTGAAAGTAAAAATATTACTGTCAAATATTACTAGATTGTATATTATTATTATTTGTCAAGAGAAATTAATTTAATAGAGAAAGATAACTGAAAATATTTTTTCTAGAGATCAAGCTAACAATATGCTATCAAGTTATATTAAAATAAATAATATAATTTGTATGAATTATTACAATAAAATTGTAATTAACAGTTCTATTAAATTCTAATAATACAGATTTGAGAAAACTAAAGAAACTAATAAAGTTGAAAATATCAATAAATTTTTTTCTTTTTTTAAAATAATAGAGATAATAACAAAAATTTTGTATAATTATAAAAAAAATTAATAATATATTCTTTTAATAAATTTCAGATAATTATAAAAGAAAAAAATACAAAATTAAAATCTTTCTTTGATAAGTTATATTTTTTATTTAATTTATTTTTCAAAAAATATAGATTTGCAAGTACAGATAAAAAAGCAACTTCTATTTTTTCTATAAAATTCAGGATAAGTTTGTAAATAATACAAAAAGAGATTTAATATATCTGAATTCTACTAGTATTTCTGACACTTTTATAAATACACTTTCTGATTTAGATATAAGGATGCTTGCCTAAATTCTTTCAGAAAAATATCGTCATAATTTCGACGGGTTACACACTAATTGTTAATTAGAATTTCGACATAATTTCGGTTACGACGGGTTTCAAAATTCGTCAGAATTTTGACGGGTTATTTACTAATAGTTTATTATAATTTCGACAGAATTTAGACAGTCACTAAGGGATTTCGGCAAGCAACCTTATTTAGATATAATGATAATTTCTTATATAATTACTTTTTTGAATACATAAAGAAAGTGATAATATTAAATATTATATATTTAACAATAATTTTGATAAATTTAATTATAATATAATATATAATTCTAAAGATAAATATTCATAATTCTATATTGATTAATACTAAATTAATTAAAATAAATATAAAAAATATTTTCAAAAAACTTTATATAATTAATGTTGAAAGTTTCATATAATTAATAATAATATAAAATTAGAAAAATTAATTATCCATAATTATAATACTAGATTGAAAGAGAAACAAAATACCTATTTAATAAATAATATTATTTTTACAAATTTACAAAAAAATAATTTTTATCTTTGAATACATATCTTAAAGCTATTAATACTATTTTGAATATTTTATTTATATAATAATACATTCAGAAAGAATTCAAAAAGAATATATCATTTCCATTATTATTGATTAATCTGAACAAATTTATATTAAAAAACAATTTTATATTATTTAATTTATTATAATTCACTAAATATTATTAATATAATATTATTTTTTTTATTTTAAATTCTTTTCATATTGTCACTATTGTGACATGTTATATATTATTTAGCTATTTGTTGATATATTTATGCAAAAGATCAGTTAGTAAGCATAGCATCATTACCAAGAGGAGCTCAACATTTATCTATAATAATAATATTTTTCTCACATGATAATAGTATTTAACAAAGAACAATGATTATTAAAAATTTAATTGGTTTTTTTATTAAGATAATTTAATTGGTTCTTTATTATAAATTAGATTTATGTCATAATACATGCTTAATATAGCTCATTTTATTAAGATTTAGTATGTGTTCTATTTCTATATTTTAATTAGTTCTTCTCATGTATTTAATTTTCTTTGTATTATATTGATATTACCTTGTGCTATATTAAGTTTATTTCATGTTTAATTAATTTTATTATATAATAGCAAAGAAGTACCAATAGTA